>VZRZ01008030.1:1301510-1327451 GCA_013398175.1 Climacteris rufus
ATATGTTGATTCCACTGTGTAATTTGGTTATTGTTTCACTATCCTGTTTAAATATTGCCTATCAATCATAATTTTCATTACATTTCAAGAATGTAAAAAAGTCATAAAGCTTTTTACTCATTCCATTGCAATTTATTTGAAATTAATTTTTATCAGGACCTATATTATTTAGATTCCTGCAGTCTTTCCAAGGGTTTTTTTTTTTTTTTTAAATTAGGAAATTTATTCTTCCATTTTCAGTGTTTCAATTAGAAATGGATATAAAATTTCTTTGACTTTTAGGGCTTGAGAAACCTATGGCTTGGGGAGAATTCTTAATGCCTTTCACTGCAGCTATTGCAGCTTTTGGTATGCAATATTTTTTATGCAGATAAACTATACCAAGCCTCTTGCAAAGTTTCACCATTTTAGTGATGCTTAGGATTCTGAAATGTCAACATTTTGCAGAGAAAGTAGCTGAATCAGGCCAGAGTAATTGTGTTAGCTAAAATACACAGCAAGCAAAATATGAAGTAAGGTATTTGAAGGCAAATTATTTCTTTGTAAAGAGATTTCAATTCTCATGAATGAATTGACAAAACAAATCCCTCATAATTCCAAAGCTTTCTTAAAAGTGGTAAAATATCTGAAAATCTATTATGCAAAGTGAAAGAGTTAACGACAATGTATCTAAAAATACTTTCCCCCAGTAAACAATATTTGACCAATATGATAGCTGGAGAAAAAATATTGCAATTTTCAATTAGTCTGTAGACAGAATTGTCTGCCAGTGTTACTTTTAGCAGCTGTAACTGATTATTTGCTGTTAAAATTCTGACTATTTAATTGCATCAGATATTGTAACATTCCTAATAGATTTTATTATGCAGGAAGTGGCTATCTCACCTTATGACTTTGTAGTACCAAAAAAAAAAATAGTCTTAAAAATGTTCATTCCGTGGTTTAAGGCATGTGTAATGACAGAGAATGCCCTTTTTAAAACAAACACCATGTTTTCTCAGTCAAAAAAAGGAATAAATCTCTTGTTTGCAATAAACAGGGCATTTCTTCCACAAAAGAGAATAATTTCAGGCATGGATGAGTCCTGGAAAACATTTGCTGTCAGAATTAAATGATGAATATGACTGAATGTGTGTTGTACTAGGGTAAAGTTTTGCTAGGATTTCACAATCACCTTGCGATTTTCTCTATTTTCACATTTTTAGCAATGGAAAAAAGAAAGAGTTTTATTTTTCAGTCATACTAATTTTTTATATTTTGTTCTGTGTGCACACAGCCTTACATACGACATTCCACCAAAAAACACTACAAAATACAAGTGACCATTATGACAATGGCTTTCTTAGTCTGTGTAGGAGTGGAACTTAAATAATTGGAAGTACAGAAATCCTTCTCAGACTAAACCTTAGAGCAAGGTCACTAAATCCCTTCTGAACTACTTGGTCCTTACATAATAGAACTAGGGAAACCAAAGGATAATGCTGGAGGACAACCAGCCACTGGAGAATAAGCCAGAAATGCAGAGATTTCTGACTATCACAGCAAAGATAAGATCTTTGTACCTTACAGCCAGACCCTAAGCTCCAGTGCTGAAAATGGAATTCCCTGAAAAGTAGGTGTCTAAGTAAAAAGAGTGTTTACAGCTGTTCTTAGTCCAGAACTGCCCTGCTCGGAGATGGACAAATTCATTCAGCCCCACAAACTCTCCTCCATGCCTAAAATTAAATATGAAGTAGGTATGCATAGAAAAGTTACAGTCTAAGGAACACCAAAGTGCTGCTTTTGCTCTGCTGCAGTTCAGTGAGGACTCAGAAGGATATCTTAACCCTCAGTCCTGGGAAGGTCTCCTGCAGCCAGAAATGCTCTGAGCAGACACAGGGCAGTGATGAGTAGAGGGCAAAAAGCAAGGTGAGTGCCTGGCAGTGGTCACAGGATGAAGTGAGAGGTGAGATATTCGAGCCTTGGAGCTGTCTCCTATTGGGGGTGATGGAAATGTAGGTCTCCTTCCCTCCCCAATGCAGGGATCCCATTCCTAGATTGGTGAGTGAGGCCTTGATCACCTTGCACTGATGATGGGGACAATAGGTAACAAAAGGGACCACGCAGAGGACACAGGATTCTCTACTGGTTGTGGCACACTTCTGAAAGGAGAGAGAACTGGATACCAGTCACTTTTTTCTGGACTACAAATATGGTTTGCATTGGTTAAAATTAAATTTAAGATAGATAGAATAGAAGAAACCCCAGCAAACCACCAGTTTCTAATCTCACTGTGACAATCCTGTAACTCATGAACTGTGCCTAACCCTCACAGTGCCCAGGACGTTTCTGTGGCACCCTGTACATAAAGTTCATGCCCATGGTATTCAACTTGTACCATGGTGTGACTCTGTCTAAAATGCCAGAAGGAAATAGTCCATGGTCTGAACTCAAGTTTAGTCTGTGTGGAAAGAAAGCCATAGCATGTCTGGGACTGGCCTAACATCTGGACAGTGCAGGTGACCAAATTCCAGCATGCAGGGTGCTCCCTTCCAATATTTAACTTTCTTGTATACATATAGCCAGGAATTAAGCTTTGTTGGTTGCAAGAATATAGGCCTCATCCATGGGTGAACCATACAGCCAAGGTCAAAGTAGTAAGTGAATATTCAATGAACCATATTAATAAAATAGTTAGGAGCTTGACTTTATAAAAAAAAAAAAAAGTTTATAACACTGAAGACCAGGGTGGCCTTGTTTCTAACAGACCAGATATTTAAGGTCTTCAGGTGAAATAAATAAAAAACCAGTCAAAAATATATGAGATTTTCAGAGGGTTCTTGGTACCTAAGTTTCTTATATTTTAGAGTTGAAAAAGATCTCATGAACCACCATTTTGTTGTTTAGATCTAAATAATTTTACAAATCTGATCCCTTGGCACTTCCAAATGTTTGGTTATTACATATTGATGCTCAAAATTGCTAATATGTTTTACATTCAGGTCTTACCTGACAATTTGTTCAGCAAGAAATCGACCCTGAAGTGTGACGAATGTTAAAGTGAAACCTCTGGTCCATTTAATTTCATGGACTTTTTGTTGAAAATATTGGTCATCTTTTACTAGTACTGTATTTCTCTGCAGATCCATATTTTCTGTATATTTCTGTAGAACATTTAGTTTGGTGTCTATTTACTCGTATCTTCTAGAAAACAAAAAGTTTAATCCTCTCTGTACAAAATTACTTATACTAATCCTTGGGTAATTGTAATATTTGAAATATATTTAAAACTGTATTTAAATCATCTGCAGAAAATTAATTTTTAAACCTGTCATGCTGAGTCGGACATTTCTACGTCAAATTTCTGTACTTCTTTGTTGCTTTCAGGCAATTCTTCACTTGCCAGGTTTGGTATCAGGCATAGAAGGCTGTATTGAGTCACTGCTCATTTGAGTGTTAAAATTCAATTTACAGTTACACAGATGTTCTGAGATCCTTTGAATTTAATGAGGATGACTCACACAGATGAGTAAAGATGATGGACTTTGAGCCCTGTAATGCTTTCTGAGATCAATGCATTCCAGATGAAAATCATTCAGCTTGATCCATGCTATCATACTGTACTGCCCATTATCTTTGTCCTCTTTCCTTGCCTTGCTGCTTGAAATAGATGTGTTTTGAATGAACTGGTTTTAGTGACAATTACCTGACTTCCAATAATGATATGACATTTCCTGCCTTATTTCTATGTTCCACTACTAATGGCCTGTATCAGTCCTTGAAAAGTTTTTTTATATTAAATTTTTCTTTACATAGAGATGGCAGTACATTATGTCTGCAATGTTACTTTGTTTGTAAAGTCTGATTATTCTCAAACCAGTTTATTATTTAGAAAAGAAAAATTAAAAGTAGCTTGAAGTAAATCCTATATTTGCATATGAAATCGAAACACTATAAAATATTAGGGCAAATGTATACCATTCACACCAGTGATGTAGTCTCACATGGGTCTGTGAGTATCTGTGAAGTATCACCAGACAATCAGGAATGCTACTGCTGAATATGAGATGTGGGAAGAAGTTGAGAAATTGCATGACAATGATTTACAGGAACAGAGATTAAAGATCTTGTAATTATTTGGAAAGCAGAACAACAAAAAAGGTAAAATAAAGTATATAAAATGAAATTATAAATCTTGAAAGAAGTCAGATCAGGAGTTTCTGTCTCCCCATCAAATTATGGAGAGAAAACATAGATTTAGTGAAATCTGAAGAGCAATTAGAATTAGAAAGAATGCAATTAGGGCATAAAGTAACCATGCTCCTTGGAACTCATAGTCTCAGGATGTTTTTAATTCCCACAATTTCACAATAAGTGAAGAGGAACCAAGTATCACAAGAATTTTCGGAGTTGTAAAGATTAGTACTACAAAGCTTTAGAAAAGAGATTTATGCTTCAGGGTTTAATCCAAATTTTAGCTATCATGCTGAAGAAGTGCAAGGATTAGTATATACTTTAATTACCCCATTAGTCTAGTACCTCTAGACATCTGGTACTGGTTATTGTCAGAGACAGGATTTTGGACAAGCTGGACCTTCATGTTTGAAAAAGAATAGCAAACCCACTGCCCAGTTTCATAACAGCAATTTCTGAATGCTATGAGCTGCCTCAGAGCACCTCTTTCACGATAAAACCCTCTGCCTTGTCTCTCCCCAAGAGGGGACCACTCTAGAGGTGTGTGGGTGTCCTGATAGCAAAGCTCTTAGTTCTGCTGCCTGGAAGGAGAGATACAACCAAGAAAATGTACAGCAACACCAAGACCAAGTTGGACCATACAAGTGGGAAAGGGAAGAGCAGAGCCAGGTGGATCTCTTTTCCTTTCTCTTTTCTTTTAAGGGACTTCTTATTTCAAACATGTCTGTGTGCCTGTGTGTCTGTGGGTGCATGTGTGGTGGGGGATCGGGGGCACTGGTACTTTGGAAATTGATGCGGTGTTGGGAAACAGTTTTATTATAATCATGCTTTCAAAAAGCAGTTTATATTACATTTCCATTTTGGCAGGGGGTATCCTTTGCTCCATAAGGGTATCTGCTGTCTGGTATATTCAAAGCAATATAAAGTGTGCTGAAAACCATCAACCAAAGCTAAGTCCAAACAAGGCAATACAAATAACGAGAATGAGGAAAACTCCACTTATTAAAATCTTCTCGGAGTGCATTTACAAAGCGACACCTTCATAGCATTTGAATTAAGGTCTCCTTTTCCTATCTACAGTTTTACATTACCAACATTTATTGCAATCTTATTCTTGCTGGTTTCGTTCTGGCTGGTGTCCAAGGTAGGCTAAAAATAGGTTTTAGCTGGCTGTATTTCAGCCTCAGGTTGTTGAAGGATTTATTGATATTCCAGTTTGTGCCACAACTTATTGTCACTGTGATGTGATGTGTATGTGTGTGAGAGAGAGGAGCAGGAAAAAAATGAGAGGTTTTTTCCACCATCTTACACACACTGCAGAAAACTTGCTGCTTTTTGTTCTGTCTCAGTCCCTCATGACCTGGCTTCCTCATTATAGTTTCACTGCAAGTGAGTAAGTTAGAGAGTAATTTCTGCCATCTAGTTGTAAGGACGCTTAACCCGGAGCTCTCAAGGTAGCTACAGCGTCCTTTATGTGAGCAAAATCCCTGCCAGGATGAGCTGCAATGGTTTTACAACTCTCCCAAAGCACAGAGTTCTTGCTATCACAGATGACCTGTTTCTGCTGGCTCCTCTGAAACTGAGAGTTACCCCAGGTGTGGTGTTCAGGCGTCAGCGAGAATGAAAGGCGACAGAGGGTTCTTCTCTGGGATAATTGCCTTTGTATGGTAAATCCAGTGTTGTGTTGTGAGGGTCCAGGGAGGAAGTCCAGAGACACCCAGGTGGCTGGATTAACCCAGGAGAAAAAGAGAGAGAGCAAGGAAGCTCTGCAGGGGTCTTTTAATGGGAGGTGGGACCAAGGGACATCCAATGGGAAGACGCCTGGTTCAAAGTGACCAGTGGAGACCAGGAGAAGAGAGACCTTTCCAGGACATGACCATATAGAGTCTTCCAGGGCATAACCTTATATGGAACCTGAGGTTGGGGATGCAGATGACACAAGGGAAACATGGGGTTTCACCACAGCTCAGGAGGGGAGTTCAGATATTGGAGGGAGAAGGTTCAGAGGGCATTGCCCTGGGTCTCTTCCCCCTCAATTCTGAAGTTCCACAACAGCAGATTCTGCCAAGTACGCTGCTACATAGTTGAATTTGTGCTCAGATTTTGAGAAAAGGTCTTTGTCAAAAGAGTGTATGGGATAACTTCAAAGAATGCAGAAGTGCACAGAACATGCCCATGTGATGGTTTGACTCTGGCTAGGTGCCAGGTGCCCACCAAGTNTTGGGGATGCAGATGACACAAGGGAAACATGGGGTTTCACCACAGCTCAGGAGGGGAGTTCAGATATTGGAGGGAGAAGGTTCAGAGGGCATTGCCCTGGGTCTCTTCCCCCTCAATTCTGAAGTTCCACAACAGCAGATTCTGCCAAGTACGCTGCTACATAGTTGAATTTGTGCTCAGATTTTGAGAAAAGGTCTTTGTCAAAAGAGTGTATGGGATAACTTCAAAGAATGCAGAAGTGCACAGAATATGCCCATCATGGGTGTCATGAGTTTTGATCATTTGACATCATTTACAGTTGTGCCCCAGAGTCTGAATTGAGGAAGATGCAAAATTGGCTCCAGCACAGGACAAAGCAGTTGTGAAAGACATTTGCATTCGTGGGAGGCTCTGTTTGTTGTCCAGGAGCCCAGAATCCTTGTTGCGCTTTGAGGCACGGGAGAGGGCAGTTCCCAGCAGTGCTCCTCCTCTTTCCCCTATGGCAGTGAGTACAGTAATGCCACATCAGTGTTCCTATGCTGCTCCTGTGAGCCTCCTCTTTTTTTTTTGCTGCTCTCATGCAATACAGAAGACACATGGGTGCTCAAAAAAGGCTTTATACTCAACCTAATGAGTGTATTAACAAGGTGCACTAGCATCTTGAATACTGAACTTCCTTAAAATACTGATGTTAAATATGCTTATCATATAATGACCATGGTGCTCTAAATCATGGAGTTAAATAGAAGCCTGAGTTATGGTAATGTTTAATTTAGGATTTCTTAGACTACTGACAAGAAAATTAATACAAAAAGGTAGCTATGCTATACTAAATAGGTTGGTAGAGAATTTAACTCTAGTTCACAATCCTGTTTGTGAATTTCATAAACAGTCTGAAGAAAAATGCATTGCTGGTCTATTAATGGTTGTGTTTTTATTTACTATAAAGAAAAATGCTGCTTAAACAAGAGAAAAAACACTCGGGAGGCCAAATGAATTTTTTGTTTGATTTTTTTTTCTATTCTACGCTATTTTTATGATGTAAGCAACCTCTTTTATTTTTCCCATTGGGACCAAATTCAGTTTGTTGTTATATTCTCATGTGTTCTCCTTTTTTCTAGGTCCTTGATAGTGTGAATCATTCTTGGCTCATACAGTGTCAGTATTTCAAGCCTGAAAAGTACTGTCTCCTGAGTTCAAAAGAACATCAGATGCACTCAGCACATTTCAGAAAGCATTGAGTCTAGCTCAGGGTAGGAACTCATGGTTTTTCATTTGTTATTTTGTTTCTGGACTTCACTGGGTTTTGTGGAAATTAATGTGAATTTATCAGTTTTGGTGCTCACCGTGCAGAAACTGGCAGTCACTCTTCAAACACTGTGGGTATTTTCTATAATTTCTCAATGCAGCACCTATGCTAGGAACTTAACCAGTTCCAGGGCTCAGACATCATGTGTGTACTCATAGCATATTTCCCATCATGACTTTGACCTGAGTCAACTAGTGTCCTCTGAACAATTCCCTGGAGTAAGAACAGGCTAGCATCTATTTCCAGTAGGCTGCCTGAAGGCATCCATGCTTTGGAAGCATAGCATGGACACATCTGGGCTAGGCTGCTGGTCTCAGAGCCAAAGAAAGGGTCCTGACACTGTTAAATTTAGCAATATAGATGTAGCATGTGTGACCAAGAGCATAAAAAGCACTTGGCACACTAATCCTGACCCAATAGCTTGGACAACCACTTGGGAAGGTTCCAGGCATAGTACATACACAGAGTTTCCTTCAGATTAAAAAAAATAATAATTGCATAATATTTGATAAATTTCCTGTTTCCCCTTTACGTGCCTGACCCACTAGCCTGTAAGGTCAGGTTATCTCTTGCTGCTCTCTGTCTGTCCCCATGACTACAGTATTTGAATTTCAGCAGCATGTGCTTAGTGCCTTGCAGAGATGTTAGCTGGGGTCCTGGAAACAGGAGAGCTGCGTCAGCAGGGCACAGTGCCCAGACTGATTAGTTCTGCCATGTTGATGCAGCTATGCTGCTTCCTGTTCCACGGCGAGGACATTTGGAGACATCTGAGATATTGTTGCCTTGCATAGACATAAGGACAAACAGGCTGCTACTAAAAAATGCAAATGTGCACAGCACGGAAAATAGTTATACATATCCCAGCTTTACATTTGCACGCATGCTGCTTCTGTTTCAGAGGAGAAAGGGAGAGTCAGAAATGGCTGATGCACACAGCTCAGCTTGCCTGAATCACTGAAATTAATTTCAAAAAAATATGTTTTTATCTACCATAATGTAGCCATTAGATTTATCTGACAGAATTTCTCATATTGTTGCTTGTCAGTGCTCACCTTCCTACCTAGATTTTAAATCACAAGGAAATGGAGGCTTGTGGCTGTATTTCCAAAGAAGGCAGCTCGTTTTCCATTCTGCAGAGCCTTAAGGTACCCTTAAATACAGATCCTAAAATTCTGGTTGAAGATATTGAGAACTCTCCCTGAAATTTGACTCCCTGACAACACTGGGCCGTCAAGCAAGGAGATAAGGACCAGCCCATCTGCTCCAGCAGCAGAGGAAGCTAATGTGCCAGTTGATTTAAATTCTTAGTGTGCAGGTTTGCTGCAGCTGAGCTCAAATCTAGTCCTGGCTGCACTGCAGGGCCCTTCTTTGTAGTACTAAAACCCCGAGCTTTCTGTTTAGGCCTTGGACCTCTTCAATGGCTGTCATTTGACAGAGATGTAACAAATTGATTGAGATGTAATCTGAAGGAATGGAAAATATTTAAACTCCTGGTGTCTCTTGTGTCAAACTTAAAGTGCATTACTTGAAATCCATTGTGGCTTCTACAAAATACTTAATTTGTACCTTATCTGCTTTTAATAATTTAAGATGGTGACTGGTAATTTCTTATGGCCATTTTCATTGCCTTTTAAAAGGTTTCTGTAGAATCTGAGCACTCGTGTCTGCCCTCTTTTAGCTAGAATTCAGACACAAAACAAATGCTTGGGCATTTGTCACAAGTAAGAGGACTGAAATCATCTGCACTGGGTTGTAGGGGGAGGAGGGGTAAAAGAAAGAGGGCATCAGATGCTGATAATGTGGTAACTTTTGTTGGCAGTTGGTCCATGTTAGAAGATTTTCTACTTCTTCAGACAGTTATTCTCACCTTCACAGGATATTTCTTGCCAAAGCAGATGCTATTCTAATTATAGCAATCTTTTAGTATTTTTTCCTTTGCACTAAAAATGATTATTAGATGTGTTTACCAGGAAAAATTAGCAAGCTTACTTCAACTTCTGCCTTTTTAAACTAAGGTAATTAGCTCAATTTTTCTTTCCAGCCCATTTCTATGTTTCAGTCTGCCCATATGCTCCCAAACTGTGCCCAACTTCATGGATTTTTCAAGTTATAATAGGCTCAGATACCCCAATCTGGATACTCCACTGCCATGCTTGAAGAAGATTTTGACTTGACCCCTTTTCCCAAAGCCATGAGGTATTTCAGAGGATACCAGGATAGGGGACCAGGGTAGGGCAATGCTTCTGAGTTGCTTTCCCTTTACTTTTGAACCTTGCTTGTTTTTCTCATCTATTATCCTCTACTCCTTAATATAAAGTCAGGACTATGTAGTGACTCAGATTTATGATACACGATGAGTTCCATTTAGCTCGGATAGCTGAGCACAGCTGGAACAATGCAACGGGACCAGACATGTTTGTGAGTGTTCACAGAAGGAAAATTGTTTCAAAAATGGAGCAAGAAGCTATATTATATTGCATATGGCCTGTCAGGATTCATTTTTAGAATATCTGTCATAAGTCTCACATTATTTCATAGAACCTGGGGAAATAGCAAGAGTGGGAGAGGGACAGGCATAAAAAAGAAATCAAATTGGCTGTTCCTTCCAGTATTGCAGATCCAGCATAAAGGTATATTGTAGTCCCTCATCTTGAGACTTCACATAATCCCATTAACCTCAAAACTGGTTTTGTCTCTGGAATTTTCATTTGAGATAACCTGCACTGAGATTTTACAGTTCACTGATTATTAGAAGTCAGAGCTGTTACAATATTACATTTGAGTGAGATAACTTGATTTGCAGCATATTCTAGGTATACCCCCAAAGCATTGTCCTGATTCCAGGAACAAGATTAAGGTACTAAGGGCTGCTGAAGCTTTTATTAAAGGCGCAGTGCCGGAAATGAATTCATGAGTTTGCTGTATGGGGCATAATTTAGCTATTAAAAAAATCTAAACAAACAAAGACAGTAAGATTCTGATCTTAATTAAAATGGAGTAAATCCAAAGCAGCTTCAGTACACAAATAAACAATCAAAACTTGCATTTCTATTAATTGAGATGAGAATCTAGCTTAACAATTATGAATTTACTTCAACATTTGATCTAATATTTGCTGTTGTCTGTGGCTTTTTTTTTTTCAACAAAAGAATGTACTCTGTTGTGAATCACTCACCATGAGACCTCACTTCTTAGAGACATCTTCCCAGAGAGATCTGTCTTTATTCTTGCAATGAGTAAGTGGGAAACCCCAAGGTGAGTGCACTGAGCATATGTTTCCCCCAGGGAAATGTGTAATTATCAGAATGGCTGAGATCTGAATATCTGAACCATTAGATAAAATCATTTACAACAGAAAAAATTGTCTTAAAAATCTATTCCCATCCTCACAATTTATTTTTCCTGCTTTAGTTAGAGGGCACTGTATTCCTTCAGCACTTTTGGGCTGCCAGCAGATTACGTTATAAAGGTAATGTGACTATGCTGCACAGTAGAGCTGGATTGATTGGCATGAAACATAAACCTATCAAAAGAGAAAATCAAGCAGCCTGATAGCTTTGCTGTCAAGGCACATTTATCTTTCATTGCAGCCTTGGCGGTCCCATTGCCTGGGATTAAAAAGCTAAAATTCTGTTGTGATCATTGCAATGATATTGGGTTAGTGTCAAAATTTTCCGTTAAAATTTTGTTTCAAATAAGAGCTGAATTTTGAAACCCCACATGTGTCTCTTCACTCCATGCCCAGTGAAACATCTCCAATGTATCAACCTCCAATCCCTATCAACATTGCTATATATTTCATACATGATTTCCAAAACTCCTCATTCACCTTCACACTAGGTGCTCTTCTCTTGACTTGCACACCACAATGACATAGGCACTGTACTCTAAATTTTTCCTTAAGCACATTCCCTCTGGCTTCCATCTCTTACACACAGACTCTAGGATTTTCACTTTGCTGGTATGCCTTTGGACTTGAGACTGTCTGGATGACATGTTTTCCATCAGTGTGTTAGGATCTTCTAAATGAATTGAATCAAGCTCTGTATATATGGATTGCTTAAACTTCTCTCAGCCCTCAGGAAATGCTTTTAAATAACCAATGAACACCCACCGCTTGCCTAGAACTGAAATGACAACACTGGGCCAGAATTCAAGACCAAAGTCATAGCTCTCCACATAATGCTGGAAATTTGTAAAAATATGCCAAGCCCATGAACAAAAATCAGATCCAAAAATCAAATATCTTTAAGAAATATTCTCTCTTCTGTCTCTTCAGGCTTACTTAAACATTACTTAAACTCCCAGTATCAATTCCACTGTGGTAAAAGCAGGGATTGAGACCAAAGCCACCACAGTGAATGCAGAGGACAAAGTGGGAGCAGTGCAGCTGTATATAAACCACTGGAGACACTGATAGCCTGGCATTGGTTTGTTGTTATGGACAACACTTGTTCACCTAATCCAGAGAAGGCAAAGTCGGTAGCAGAGACACCAGGTCAGGGGAAAGGCTGTTCAAATTACCTGTAGTACAAACTTGAAAGAAACAAAGTAGGTCAGCAATTAGCTATTATTGTTCCATTTTCCCACAAGTGTTATTGAGATGTAAGAAAATAACATCTTCTTCTGCCCCATGTTGCCTCACCTTGAGTCCAGTACCAGGCAGGAGGTTATAATGACCAAAGTAAGGATTTTGAATTGATAAAATAAAAATTTCACAAAGATTTTTACTAAAGATTTTCTAAGCACCATTTTTTTTTTCCTAAAGCACTTTATATTTTAAAACATTCTGTATATGTGTAGTTTCCTCTACTGGAAGACATGCTGGCAGTCCATTGTGGTGGCCTCGGAGGACATAATTGGACTCTTAACACTGAAATAGTTACTGTTTTATAGGCAGGCTTAATGTACAGTGAAATGTAAATTCTGGATCGTAATGTTTTGTACTTAACCCCATGCCAGGACAAATTTCAAGATCCATCACTTAAAGGCAAGCTTATGTAGACCTGCCTACAAACACAGAAGTTGTAATACCATTTGTTCAGTTAATGATGAATTTTGGTTGAATTTAAGTGATGATGAATTTTGAGTTGGTGTCATGTATCCTATTTCATACCTGTTGTATTTCTAAACTGAAAAAATATGAAAATTAAGAAAAAGAAAATCAGTAGATTATTGTAATTAAAAAAAAAAAGAGAGAGAGAGAGAGAGAGCAAAACCCCTGTCATTCTTCCTAATCATCCCTCAGCAACTCTGAGCTACATCAAGGAAAATAAAGGAAACAGAAAATCTGCAGATAGAAAAGAGTGGGTTCTGGAGATGGAGGTGGCAATTTCTCTTTAATTTATCAAATCTCAGTTTACTCTTCTCAGAGTGTCATTTAGAAAGCCAAAGATCACATCTGCTTTTCAACCACAGCAGGATTTCAATTGCTTCACTTGGCTTCCGAAGCTAACAGAAAGCTTGTATTTAAGTCCTGGAAATAAGCAGTAGATAACTGCTCTGTGCAGTTTGTTCTAAATGTCCTCGTGTCTGTGTATTTGTTAGATGTCATTAGGAACCTAGTTAGGTGAGAGATACACTATTCCCCTGCAGTGTCTGCAATCCGCATTAATAAATCTGCAGTTAGGCATGACCAATGTGTCAGAGTTTCAGCTGGCATATATGCAGTGTTGTAGCTACATAAATTCCAGTGCTGTTGCAATAATTTATACCAGCTGAGAATTTGAACATAGCATTCCATGCTTTGTAAACATCTCCACAGATCTTTCTTTTGGATGAGACTTTTAAAATAAACTGCCTACTGCTGAAAATGTACAAGCCTTATCAGCCTTGATATTTTGCTTCTATGACTCTTTATTATACTTTTATTATTATCTGCAAATAATTTTTGGTGTGACTCTTTTGTTTAAGAGTTTAAAAAAGTAATGCAGTAAAGTTATCTAAAATCTGCATCTACCTATTGTCCAGTCTTCTTGGTAATAAGATACAACTAGACAGGTGGAAATTTTGAGAAAAAGAAATGACAAAGGGCAAGGACAATGGCTGAATTTATTTTTTGCTACCTTGTCATAAGTTCTCAGTTATTTATCACTTTAGAAAACATATCTCTATTTAAAAAAAAAAAACAAAAAAACAACAACTCGATTGGGCTCTACCTTTCTACAGTTAGAATAGATTTCTCTTCTATATTGCCCTTTTTACCCAATAGTATACTAATATGGAGATGATACTATATTGGGAAGAGCTGTTGACTCCCTTGAAGGCAGAGAGGCCCCACAAAGAGATCTCAGCAAACTAGGGGCTTGGAAATGACCAACCATATGAAGTTTAACAGAGACAAGTGCCAGATTCTGCTCCTGGGATGGGGCAATCCTGAATGTACAGACAGGTTGGGGAATGAGATGCTGAAGAACAGCACTGGGAAAGAGAACTGGTGGATGGCAAGTTGAACATGAGTCAGCAGCGCCCTGGCAGCCAGGAGGGCCAACCCTGTCCTGGGGGGCATCAGGCCCAGCATGGCCAGCCAGGCGAGGGAGGGGATTGTCCCGCTCTGCTCTGCACTGAGGTGGTCTCACCTCCTGCCCTGGAGGCAGTTTTGGGTGCCACAATATAAAAGATACATTAAGCCATTAGAGAACATCCAAAGGAGGGCAACAATGATGGTGAAGGGCCTTGAGGGGAAGTCATAGGAGGGGTAGCTGAGGTCACTTGATTTGTTCAGCCTGGAGGAGACTGAGGGGAGGCCTCATCGCAGTTACAATTTCCTGTGAGGGGAAGAGGAGGGGCAGGCACTGATCTCTTCTCTGTGGTGACCTGTGACAGAAGCCGAGGGAATGGCCTGAAGTCAGGGGAAGTTTAGGCTGGATATCAAGAAAAAATTCTTTACCTAGAGGGTGCTTGGGCACTGGAACAGGCTCCCCAGGGAAGTGGTCACAGAATCAAGCCTGACAGAGTTCAAGAAGCATTTGGAAAATTCTCTCAGACACATTAGGACTGTCCTGTGCCAGGCCAGAAGATGGAATTGGATGATCCTTGGGAGTCCCTTCGAACTCAGGATATTCTATGGTTCTATGATACTAGTTTTCTACGCCCTCACCCCTGGAAGCAATCCTGAATTGTACTGGCTTGTTTCTTCCCAACAGATTTGTTAAAACTGACCTTTCTTTTCCTTTATTCTTCAGCATTCTTTGTAGCTTTTGTTTGATCTCCATTTGTATGAATGGCTACTGAGGCTACACAAAGCAAAGCAGTCAGTTATATGTACAAACAATACATCTGGTCCTTCCAGAGAAATACCTGTGACCACTGAGACAGCTTTGGGAGCAGTTGCAGTTCCAAAGCTGAGATCACTCTGTCCTGAAAGTTACAATACATACTTGCAACAATTTTCTTGTGCCGGGAATAGACATTATCAAGCATGGGTCCTGAATAATGCGTTTGAGATAGGTTTTGGGGAGCACCGCTGGTAGGACTTTTGCCCTCTTACTTAAGTCACATAAGGACTTTTAACTGTTAACTTTTATATCATACCTTCCAAAATAGATGTTATGTGCAGTATTGTGATATAATTCCTTCTTTGCAATAGAGATAGACTTATCTAGCAATTTCTAGTTGATATATCCATTATATAGTTGAGTGCAGTTCTGTTGAAAATTTAGAGGCAATGCATTTCTTATGTAGCATTCAAGCCTCTCTCTGACAGTTGAGTTCATGTTTTCCAGGGAATCCCTTTTCTGAGTGACTGCATATAAGTTTTATAGTAACTACATGAGAATATATCTCTAGAATCTTATTCTCTTGAATACCTTCTTTTTCAGGAGAAGATTCATTAATTGATTTTTTAAGATGTTGATATACGGAGCTATTATTAATATCCTATTAGTAGTTGACATACCTTGGTACCTAATTAGTCTCAATTGAGTTTGTCTCAATTTTCATGCTATTCCTTTGACAAGTTCTGATTTCCATTTCTCACTCAACACTTAATTCTGCAAGAACCTGATTGCTTTGATCTGAGACAGTGAGACATGTAAATAGTAACCCAGCTTAGTTATGTAAGAATATCATTAAAATGTACTGGATACTTACATGATTAAGCTGAAATGAAAATCTAGTTAATCATCTTGAGACATCCAAGTCTGAGTTCTGCCACACTTCAGAGATGGTCACAGAATCACAGGATCTGCAGAAAAGTAGAAAATATGATGTTCAAAGAGATGGAGAAATGTCTGCTGCAAAAACAGGCCAGAGGGGACCCTTTAAAAGACATGAGACTGATACAAAAAATAGGACCATAAACACTTCTCCATTTTTATAGAGAATAAAAGACAAGGCTTAAAATTATAGAAAGACTTCATTCGGATACTAGAAAACCTTTCTACATGGGAGACAGTGATGCACTGAAATTGTCATGGCAGCCTGTGGAATTTCAATTAAAGGAGGGTTTTAAGAAACAGGTTAAAGAATTATCAGATAACAATGGCTGAGATACGACTGAAGCTGGCCCGGGACAGCTGGATAGATTAGGTAACCTCTGAGATCTATTCAGAACCAATTTTATATATTTTCCTGTGTGATGATTTGAAGAAGCAAAGTTAGATGCCTGCATTACTTAGTCCATCTGCCTTTGTCCTCCTCTGTAACAGAGAATACAAGCATTCGCCCAACCACTGAGGCATGCTGTGAGGGTAAATGCAATAAGGATTGTCAGCCAATCAGATGCAATGGCACTAAGTAGGACACTGGAAAAGATAGATAGCACAGCCTGAAAAACTTCAGTAGATTTGGCCAGAGTGCTTGGACTGAAACTCTGTTATCAGCATCCCTTGGGCTGCCAAGCTTTCAGTGACAGCAGAATTTAAACACTCATTTCATTGACTGCTGATTCAGTTCCATGTGGATTGAATAGGCAGTTTCTAGATCAAGAAGCAAAATGTAAAAGGTCCTAATTCTGCAATTACTTACACATGAAGCTTAATCTACTTGAGTAGAACTGTTAAGTGTGGCTATTCTGATACACAAAGATAATTATGGATGTAATCAAAAGCCTCTCTGGATTGTACCCAAAGTATCCTGCAATTAGGTGATAGGTTTTAGTCCACTAAACCTGGTTTATTTATCTTTTTAATACAAATTAAAAATTAAAACAAAACAACAACAAAAAAACCCAACTAACCAACAAACCCTCAAATCAACAGAATAGTATACTTGGTGGAGCAGACATGTGTGGATATACTTCTGGAGTAAGTTACAGCATATTCACAGATTGTGCAACACTGGAACTTTCAACTAATTGCTTTATATAATGATATCTGTTAAAGCTCCACACTCTTATGTGTTTCGGTACTTGGCGTGTAAAAGTAAGACACCTGTTTCTTCCCTCACAACATTAACTTGTCAAAGCTCAAAGGTTTTTCTCTGTTAAAATACTTGTGGCTGATAAATTATGTCGACTTCGTGTTGTCTGATAATGGGGTAATTTGGTCAGCCATTTGAATACATCTGTTTGCATTAAATAGATGAACTGTGGAATTTATCTGTCCTTTGTGGAACATTTAAAATTTAGGTAGCTATGTTTGAATGAGTCACTCATAGTCAAGGGAGAAAAATTAGGGTGATCACTGGAGTGTTCAGCTCATCCTAAAACAGGTCAGATGAAATTGTCATGAAAAGCTCATACTGTATTTTTAAAGAAGTAAAGCCATAGAGTTGTGCATAGGTTTTGCAAATTGCCATCAAAAGGCATAATATATATTAAAAAAGTGTTTTCTATAAGCAGTTGTCAGATTTTAACCGTTTGTGTTTTGAAATATTTGTGTAGGGGTTCCCATTGTTTTTCTCATTCACCTGGTCTCTCTGCAGTGTTTGCAAATGCACTTCAGGCATGTAAGTACACATCTGGCAGGGTGTGTGTAAGTGAGATGAGCTTTTGGGTAAGAGGCAGCACATGGATGTTTCTGAACTTAGACCTTGAAGGTAAATAACCTTGTAAATTTTTGCACACAGATGGCTTGAAACTAAAATTCAGGCCAAGCAGTAGTTAACCGGCACATTTAAAGACAAGGAAATTTTGGTCCCAGTGTTTACTGTAAGTTTTTAGAGATGGGGGAGATGAAAGGGAGAATTTTTATTTAATGAGGGCCTTGTCTGGAAAGCATGAACTACTCTTCCATTTCCAGGTTCTGAAAGGCTTAAAACATTATCCTTCCTTCAGTTCCCAGCAAGACAATGCCTATCAATTGTATCCTTGCATGTACCATTTTCTGACAGCTATTACTGATGTTCTGAAAGCCAAAGAGAAGAAGGACTGAGTAAAAAGGGTGAACATGGTGATAATTTTGCTACTGAATAATTTTTTTCTTATGAAATAAGACAAAACACACTCATAGCATTTGCAGAATAGAACACTAAAAACTAAGATGGGTGCTTCAAGCAAACCTGGGGAAATAAGGATACACACTTTCAAATGCAGTTTGATAAATTTCTCATAGAGAGGATATCAACAATATTGACCTTGGGATCTCAATGTTATGCTTTACGTAACATTTACAATGCACTGACAGTTAATCTATATTGTTGTTTATTATTTTTGTACAATAAAAATACTTTATATTTTGTAGGCTGTACTGCTAGATGAAGTGAGAAAGAATAGTGTTGTTTTTTTTTTTTTAAAGATTAAGCCAGTCTTTAAGTAAATAAATAAGATTTGAGTTATGTAATAATCCAAATGTAAACCCAGTTTAGAAAATTAGAAATCCCATATTTATTGCTTTCGACTTTTTCAAGATATCCACACCAGGTATTGAGGCCTGAAACTCTCATGTGAGGAATTCAATTCTATACTTAAAACATTTTAATTAGGAAATTTATTGTAAGCACATGTTGTTACTAAATATTTAATTTTAAAGCCATTATGATATATGACAATATATGTAGTGCATCTAAATTCTAAAAGTACACATTCTAGAGATAAAATTGAGATTAAGTAATTACACAGGAAGTTAATGTACTCTATATTAATCAGTGGTATTTACTTGCATAAAATACGATGTAGTTTCAGTAAGTTGTAGTTTCAGTATAAAACAATGATATGTATACCTGAATTATCCTTATTATTGTTGTTAATAATAAATTGCCTGAAGACATTGTCCCTAGCCTAATAATGTTCATTGTGCCATAGAGTGCTCAATATCTCTTCTTTTTTCTTTCTTTTCTGTGGTGTAATCATTTCAGTCTGGGTCCACTGCCTAGCCTCAGCCTGTGTTAAGGTCTCAATGATAAAAAATTTCAGAGACTATGTATACAATCCAATTTATAGCTCTTTTTGAATTTAACTTCTCTCCCATTATGAGAAATTGTGAAACTTCTTTTGCTCTTTCCTAGGGAATGAAGCTATAGGTAATATCCAAACTACCATGTCTCTGCTGATAGTGCAAAGACCATTTGCTGCCAAAGGTACCTCATGCTGCCAACACCAACTTCAAATGTCTGTAGTACAGGGTGCTGTCAACATGCAGCTGCTCCTCATTGATCAGTCAGCACCTGTAAATGTATTGCTTTATTCTGAACCCAGCTCTATATAATTAGTTTTTGCTCCGTTTATTTATGGGTCCTTAAATCAAATGGAAATTTAAAACAAAAATATGGCAGTGGATGTGCAGTGAATCAACTGCAATCTCCGTGCATGGCATAAGGATGCAGTACTGGTGTGCAGATAGGGCAGGGTTTCAGCTGCGTAATTTCAAGCTCTGGCACTTCATTTATGTCTTGTGTGGAACAAAACTCACAGAGCTTTGTCCAAATATTCACTGATCAATTGTCTGAATCTTTCAGACATCCAGAAATCTCTGAAAAAATGTGCTGAAGCTGCTATTACTAATAAAAGGAGGGAAAGGTGTAAAATCTCCCTATTGCTCCTTACATCCTTCCCGAGCAGCAGCCTGGCAGATGCTCACCCTACAAGTAAGAGTATTGCAAACTGAACTACTGTTTCTGCTTTGTTCAGCAATAATTTTTGCTTCTGTATAGCCACACTTCAGAATCTCATCTGAAAAATAGTAAACTTCATGATTTTGTGGTTGAATACAAAGTTCAAAATATGAAGTGAATGTAACCAACCTCATGATAGCTGCTAGCATCCTTCAGCAAACTGAGGAAACAGTAT
Organism: Climacteris rufus; assembly: GCA_013398175.1. Classification (NCBI taxonomy): domain Eukaryota; kingdom Metazoa; phylum Chordata; class Aves; order Passeriformes; family Climacteridae; genus Climacteris; species Climacteris rufus. The sequence continues at coordinate 1,321,358 of VZRZ01008030.1, forward strand.
GGGGGCAGGGAGAGTGATTTAATATGACATTAACTAATAATATCAGTGATATCTAAAATAGTAATATGGATTTTGTGCCTCTTTTAAAGCAAAATATTAAAGTAATCTTCTTTGATACCGACAGAAGCAGGTCTTGTCCTGGGGAAAGGGACTGCTGATTGCTACAAAGGATTTTTATACTGAAGAGGAAAAAGTTCAAACTGCCCTTCTTCCCATGTTTTTAAAACCATGCCTGTTCTTGTGTAGTACACAGAGCCTGGTGTAGCAGAAATTGAGTCAACAAAATAATTCCCATTGATTTCAATGACTGTTGGATTGATGCCTGAAAGAGAGAGTGAACACATTCCCTCTATGAGCAGTAGTCTCATCTGCTTTTACAGCACCACATTTCTAATACCCTCCCCCATTTTTTGTGAGGAAACCAAACCAAACCTACCAAAATCTTCTTTTCCTTGTTCACAAATTCTCTTAAAGGTTTGGTGTACTTTGGTGCAAAAATCTGTGGCTTTCTACAAAAAGTTTGGTACAAAAAGCAACATTCTAACAATGACATAGGGATGCTCTGCTGACCGCCATGGACAAGCCCATGGGAAGGGCATGGTTCCAGCATTCATGCTGCACCAGTACAAGCCCTGGCACATCTTTTAGAGCTAATGTTTGACAAATGGCTTGCAGCTTTGACCGAGTTTACTGTCACTTGCAACAAAAAATCGTGTTGGATTATATCTCTGTATTGTAAACAGGATGAAATGTAGTTGCTATAATTTAGCAGCTGGGATGTGACTTTGTTTCCTTTTTCGTAAGAAGCATCCATATTTGCAAATAGCAACTAGTGAGTTGTGGACAGGGATTAAGTATTTTTTTCTCCTGAGGTTCACTAGTAAAAACCTAGGTGACTTGTGTAACTCTACAATTTCCTGCATATCACTCTGTTCTATCTTTCTTCTTGTTATCATTGTATAGAGAATTAACTCATAGCAGCTTGTCCTTTTTAAAGCCTGAACCTGACGGTACACTTTATAATTTTGATAACACTGTGAGATCCTGAGTCATACCTTCAAATAATGGATATGAAATGGTTTGGGGTATTGATAAGCAGAGTCCTATATAGATAAAAATTATCTGCTTCATTCACTGTGCCTTTGAATTCCTCTTTTGTCTGCATTCAAGAAATCCTTTATGTGTTCTAAGACAAAATAGGATCCTGTCTTCATTCCTTCCTTACCAGGTTCTTTCTTTAAGCCTGTAATTAGCTGCAGAAGAAACTGTATCTATTTAAGTGTTTAAGCACCTGATTGCTCCTAGAACAGATACTCACATGTGTAAATTACAGTATTTTTTACTTTCTCTCTGCAGGTTCAGTCTCTGGCCCAAAAGTAATTTAAGCCACTCCTGTGTCAGCTAAAGCAGAAAGAGATGCCTCTTCACTACATTTTTCACAATAGGATGGGGGAGGGTACAGCCCTCTTTTTGTAACTTCATAGACATTTTTATGGCATAGCATTACTTAGTATTTGTATACTTTTAAAACCCAGAGGAAACAAGGAGTTTTGCAAGCATATAACTGGATTTACATTAAGAGCAAGGCATCCGAGACAGAGGAAAAATATGTGCTAAGGCTGCAGCTATGGCTTCTCTCAAGAAGAGAAAAAAAGAAAATAAAAATATCAGCTGGAATGTTTCTTTCAAAGGGCATCAACCCTAAAAAGCAGATCTGTCCCAAGAATGTTATAAAGGGTGGGCAGTGAAGAAAGCAAGGTGGTTGCCACTGTTGAGGGATTCTCAAATGTAGGGATCCAGGTGCTATTCAAATAAAATCAACTGCTGGCAGAGCTGCAAAATCACTCACTAATAAGAATGGATTGAGCATTGCCTGCAGGAGCTGACAGAAGCTCAAAGGAGAGTCTCTCCCACAGACTACATTTATCTTACATACAAGCTGGATTTTTGATTCACTGTGGTTGAATTTGGATGCTCTGCTTCCATTATCACCTACCTTACTAACACAACCTGTCGATTTTACTGCCACTTCTGTTCTTTCTCACCCTCCTGCATCTGTTATCCAGGAAACCAGTATTACAGCCACCAATGCCAGAGCTGCTGGCCAGCCCCAGCCTGTGCTCCCCTCACACATCCTAACGCCCCAGCAGCACTTACCTGCTGTAGCAGCAGGGCTCTAAGGCTGGTACTGCCAGAAACCTTTTCAGCCTGCCAGGACACTACACTTTTATATTGTGCAGCTGCCACTGGCCTCTGGCAGGCTGACTTAGCCCAACAGTTATTACTGTGATAAACACTGCTACTTAGAATATGCACTCCAGCCAAAATGTGTTGCAGCACGTCAGAAAGATAAGCGGCAGGCTTTTCTTTCATGTGGTCTATCCCTAATATAAGCTCCTATACAGCTTCTGTAATATACATACACATTGCATATGTTTATAATACACATATAAAACATACTTATATATTTCCTCAGGTATTTATTCACAAAACCAAATCCAGCTACATGTTCAGGCCACATGCAGTGCCAGAATGATCACCTCCATGACTGCTCTTTAACAGGAATCATCCCTAAATTAAGTATATATGGATTTCCCTTCTGTTGTGTCTATGCATTTAATTTTATACACGTGTGTGTATATTTTATGTATAAGTTAACAGTATTTTCACACGTATGAATAAGTCAGTAGAATTATATTAGTATAAAATATAACTGAATTGTTAAAATTTAGGTAATTCACAATACCTTGCATCTGCAAGACAATAAATACAAAGCTTCTTTCACGAATAGAGAACAGCAACCTGCCTTTGAAATGGGAATATCCTTTCTGTGCAACCTGTCTGCCCATGTGAAACCACAAATCTAGAATTACAATCTACCACACTCTTCTGTGCCCAGAGAGGGAAGAGAAACATTGCTTTGCAACAGTAGACAAAGACTCAATTCACTGAGAATGTCAAAGCAAAATGAAATTCTCTACACTTGTATTCCAAGCAGAATTGCCTGTAAGTATGCACAGAAGAAAGGCCATCTTTTGGAACTTTTATACACTGTATATAAGTCAGAAAGCCTTTACAAGTAGCAGCTTCATGCTGAGCATCTGAATTCCTCCCTCCCTCTGCTTTAGGCCTTTTCTGGATGAACCTGATGATGGTTACCCTCTGACTTCACTGAGAAATACGGAATCTCTTAAGGTCCTCAAAGATACTGCAGAGGACTCTCTAGACCAAGAAGTAAATGAATTTCAAACAAGCAATGGTCTACCAATCTGTGTTGGCTAGTCTTCATTATTTTTCCCCAAACTCTAAATTACCCCAAGTGGTTTATTCTGCAGATTGATTTAGCCTCAGCTGAAAGTGATGAGGATTTTTCCATTCATTTTGGAAAATGCTGGATCAGACTTTACTCATTCTGTTCCTGAACCAAACCTTAAAGATGTCAATAAAGTGCCTTTTATGCAGTTTAATGGGCTTGTAGTCATTCCAGTAGTTCCCTATTAAAAAAAAAAAAAAAAAGAAAAAAAGAAAATACTCATTTCCTTAATCTTATTCCAACTAATGTGGTTTTGGCTTCTTTTTCGTCGTTGCTACCCCTCCCAGTTGGTTCAAATTAGCTTGCTCATAGTAAATGTCAGCAGCACTGAGACAAAGACTCAAATAAACACAGAGACTCAGCTATTCTCTGAGGCCTGGTCGTCTCAGCATACATGAGAGAGAAGACAGCAGAGAAACCTTGTTCTCTTTCATAGCTACATAAAAGACACCAGTCCCCGAGGTTATTCCTGCTCTGAGTTTAGGCAGTGTGATGGAGGCACTGAGTCCAGAGCAGCCAGGATGTGTCACTGCCAGGGAAGCTGCAGTGTCACCGGCCACAGAACCCCATCTATGCAAACGCTGTAATTTCATTGCCATTAATACTGAGCTGGCCAAATTGTAGCTACCCTGATACATGTCTGTGTGCTGTTCTAACGCTCCCACTCCAGGCTAAGTGCTGGTTTCAGCCCCAAATTTGTACTTTTTAGGCTTTGATGTACAGGGCATTGAAGTCAATGGAGAGATTCCCCTTTGTAAGCACCTTTCTTTGCTTAGCTCACAGCTCATCAGCCTGCTGAAACGCTTACCTCCCCTAAAACACTCAAGCATCACGAATGAGGTGGAGAGGGACTACTTATGCACTCTTTTAGATTTGCTTTGGCACAACAGCCTTAACAATCTCTAAATTTAAATAAAATTTTGGTTACTAAACTAAAACTCAGATGTAGCTTTTGTCTGAGGCAAAGTATTAGTATCTGCTCCAAACTAACACCTGAATGCTTGATAAAATATTGTGGGTTGTGATAATATCATTGTTACAGCCACAGTGGTGTCTCCTTTCTATAGTAAAGGCTTCAAAAATATTGCACAATATTAGGGCTTGTGAACACTGCTTAACAAATGATGTTGAAAGACTTAGAAAAAAAATGAAGCAACAAATTAGATTTTGTTCTCAATTTACAGCTAGAAGCTTCATTACTCTGTGGATTACACAGAGGGTCAGTGTGTCCTCTAGCCACAGCGCTTTGTTGCCTGGATAGTGAATAATGCACCAAAATTGGTGTGCATTATATAACTAGGACACTTACACAAAAGAATAATTCCTTAGAAATAAGAAATTTTCTGATGCTTAGAGCTCTTTAAATTATTTCAGGATAAAATCACCATGATGAACTTCCTGCTCTGGTGTGTTTGGCTGTTTTGGCTTGTTGTTGGCTGTGTTTTGAAACAAAGCTTTCATAAATGTTACCATTGGTTTCCAATAGGAAGGTTTTCATCCCGGGAGTGTGCTGTTGATGGCTGTTCTTGTTTGCAGCCCTTGCACTCTGCACGGCTCTCTGCAGCTGACTGCACTGACGTCATCTCCAGCACTATCGACACATTCTTTTGTGTGGTGTGAATGAAAAAGTAAATTGATCCCAGTGGGGACTGTGCTCACAGGAAACAGAAAAAACTGCCACTCTGCCAGCTATAGATGGCATCAGATGTCTGTTACTACAGTCCTTGTTTTGGCACTCAGATTAGACAGGACATCAGTTAGGGGGGTGTCTTTGTGTCCCTCAAAAAATGCTATGTTTTTTGGGGGGAGATAAACTTGACACATGAAAATTAATAATAATTTAAATGGCAACAGATGTAAAAAGGAGCACCTCATATCTAGGAGGTAATTTTGGAAAGGACAAATATTGTTATGCTAAATTTATGGTTGAGAGAAGTGTAATCTCCTTGGGGCTGTGGAACAAAGACAAGGAATAAGGGGGAATAAAAAAACAGACACCAAATTTTTAACTTGTGAAAAAATATCCATTTTGGAACATTGAAATCATCTGTGCTAAATAAATTATGCCACCAGGATTCTGGCCTCACATATCCTGAATTCTAGTCCTGAAGTCCAAGTATTTATTACAGTAGCAGTGTTTCTTAGCATGTAAATGCAGAACAAAAAATCCTACACTGAAGTTTTGTTTTAGTTTTTGTTTTAGCTATTGTTTTATATGAGTATTTGTATGAAAGAGAAAAGAAAACAGGAGTTATTTTCTAAGCTTTTCACACATTCTACATTTACTCTCCACCCATATCAGTTCCTAAATTTATTATGTCTAACATTTTTATCCTTTCAGAATCCCTGTGAGACAGGTCCTTCATGTGAGACTGCTGTACATACATGTGTGTGAGAGAAGGATTAGAGGAACAAATGGTGGCATGACTCAAGTTCCCTAGAAAACCTGTGAAAAGGCAGCAAAAGAAAGTAAAAGCTGAAATGGCATCCCAGAAATGAACTGTTGTGTCTCATCTCCTGTAGTGGTTTAGCCCCAGCCAACAGCCAAGGCCCCACTAATACCTCTTTTCCCCCCTTCCGAATTGAACTGTGTTACCAACACATGATAAGAAATGCTGTCAGAGGAGCAAAATCAGGCTGAGACAAAGTCAGTGTTTCTAAGTGATAAAGTGAATTTATTACAGAGTCAAAGGAGCAAGCAAAAACAAAGGAACATCTCCTAAACATTCTTCCTCTGCCGTCCTCCCATCCTCCCCCGCCCCCCAAAAGCTTCACAGCCCT
>VZRZ01008030.1:1338328-1371423 GCA_013398175.1 Climacteris rufus
GCAAATAAAAATGGAAATATAAATCACTTTTGACTAGTGTAATGTGGAGAAAACAGTGAACTATCAGGATTATGGATAGGGTAGAAATTCCATATTTTTTCACCCAAAGAACAATTTTTCAGATGTTTTGATTTTTTGAAATCTGTTATTTAGGACACTTCTTTAATAACACCAATAGCTGCACAGTAGGTGAAACAGTAAAAATTATTTGCCATGGGTGAAAAGCGTGAGTAACTCGGAGCCTTCAGCAGCGGTCTCGTGACCTGAGAGAAGCGACTCTGGCTTCACCCAGTCTCTGTTGAACAGAGTCGAGCCGGCATCAGAGCTCCCGCAGAATCTTGGCTCAGTTCATGCACAGCGGTTTAATTTAAGCAGGGAGGTAAATCGACGAGGAAGGGTTCTTTTCCGCTTATTGCCAGCAGGTTTTTATTTCTGGAGCCATGGAGGGTGCGGATAAAGACAAAAATGGCTGTCAGGGGTGTCTGTTATATCCCAGAAGCGAGGGGAGGGCAGTCAGGAGAGAGCTAATCGCTGCGGAGGATTACAATGACTCACAGGGCGCTGGCCAGACACTCCGCTGTCCGCACCGGCACAGGAACCAGTGAGCTGCCCTTTCGGATGGGGACCGCTAACGCTGCTGGAATGCTGGAGGCGCAGAAAGAAGAGCCAGAGACAGCTGTGTTCAAGTTCAGAGGAAAGGAAGGAAGGGGGCGGACCCACCTTCTTTTATTTCTTATATACCCTTTTAGAAATCACTAGTCATTGGAGGAAATCAGTTCTTCCTCCTTCAACTACAGTGGTCAAGGAAAATGTCCATCAAAGATCTGTGTCCATGGGAAAGGAATGCATGTGATAAGATAGTTCTACAATAGCATGGCTATGTTTACAGAACAATAACCTTGAGAACTAGCTACTATGGTTTAGTTATTTTTAACAGCAAAGAGCAAGGCAACAGACCGCCTCTCCCGCTGTGGCCGGGAACCCACCGCGGCAGCTGGGCTGTGCCACCCCTGGCTGTATCCGCCTGGAGTGGGGAGGGCCCAGCCCCTGTGGCTCTGGCACAGCGGGGCGGGGCCGGGCCGGGCCGTCAGCTACCCCCAGAGGCACTGCAACAATTATTAAAATGCTTAATATGCTCTTCATTCAGGTGACAAAGTTTGGGGACATTGATTTGTGTCTTCATTTTGGTTCTCTCTTGAAATTATTTACAAGCTCAAAGCAAAGTTCAGATAGTTGGGAACTTGAGAACCCTCTTTTCTCTGAAGATCTCCTTAGCTTACTGAACACTTTTGTAGTAGTTCATAAAACTCGAGGGATTTAAAAAATATTTACAATCCTATTGCACTGCTGGCAATAGTGGTCCTATATTTCAATGGAAAAAAAAAGGAAACAATCATAGGACTGTGAAGAAAGTATTGTGAAAGACTAGCTATGACTGAATATTTATGTCTGCAATTTCATCTTCACAGTACTGCTATTAGTTATAAAATAGCAGCAGCACTCCTTAGAAAATGAAGCACCTATTCTAAAATATGTTCATTTTTGACTTCTATACTGCTTTAAGGAGCATCTGCTTTGCTGTGGTGAAAATTAGGTTAAGTAATTAATTTAAATATTGAACCTTTGGACTGTAAGCTTATCTATCTTATTACACCCTCAGAACATTTTTTATCGGCCTACAGCTTTGTTGTCAGAAAACATAAGCAATGTCATCTAACAAGTTTGGAACTGGGACATTGCATTGACTGGATGAAAGTTAGGTTGGAAAGAAACAAAGAATGAACATGTGATAGAAACTATACTTTGAAAAAGCAGCACGCCCTTGAAAACAGGGATCAGTAGGTTGTTTGTATGACAGATTTAATCTCTTCATGTGCTTTGGTAGGATCTACACTCAGTTGTATGTAAGCACAACTGAAGGGCACTGTTCAGACAAGATATAACTCAATTTTTTGAAAACTGGAAGTTGATGAAAAAGCTGGATTTACACAACAAAGAACAAATTTTTCCTTAATCAGCTTATGTACAAATTTTTTGGGAGGTTGGAAAGCTCCTTGTTCAAACCACGTCTCATTAAAATGGATGCAGAACTTCCCTATGCCAGAGGAAACTTCTGACTTTCATACAAAAAATTGATCTTTTATAACTGATGGAAAACCCACTTGTGAATGAGAACTTTACCACTGGTTACAAAGGACTTTTCAGGCTCCAAATGAAAATTTCACACTGGTAAATGTTAGTTCCAGCTTTCCATCCCTTGTAGAGAGGATTAAGAAGGTCAATCTTATTTCCACTCTGGAAAAACATTTTTAATATTTAACTGATGCTTTAAAATGTGACGCGAGTGTATAAAAGTCTGCTCAGATTTATGATGATGGGAAAAGCAACAAGTAATTCTCTAACAGGACATGGAGGTAGGTGAGAAGAAAGAAAGAGAATATAAAATTAGCGCTGTACATGACTACTTCCTCAGTTGTGGTGAGAACAAATATGAATATCTGTGAATATGCTTGAGTAAGAGAAGGTGCAGATTATCTTAAACATCATGCATGTGCACACGCACACAAGTGTCAGTCTATCTCTTCAGCAGCAGAAATCTCAAGACCCTACTGCAAACATATCTACTTTCTGTCAATTTTCTTTTATCCAACCCCTCTAGCTTAATGTATCTAGAAGCTTAGAATAACTAAGTAATATTTAATTACTCCATCTTTTGCATCTCCAGGTTCAAATCCTAGCAGGATTTAAAAGAATATAAAATTCACCTTGAACAAACAATAGAACTCACTTTATGAGAGAACAAGCATATATTTCATGTAAAGAAGCAAAATTTGCAGCCTATTAGCTATTCTTTATTATAAAAATACCTAGTGATTCCCATTAAAGCTATAATCTGTTTTGCCTTCATTCTACTTAATTAAAGGTATGATCCGCACTTGCTTTATGGGATGTCAAAGAAGCTCTGAAGTAATAAGCACACTTTTAGAATTCCTGTAACTCCTAAACTAAAGAAGCAAAAAAGATGTCAAAATAAAATAGTATATAGATGAAAATATGCTTGTATTTGTAATTGTGGCAGAAGTTTTCAGTTTGATAGGTGTGTCACATCTTTTTTGTTTATTTGGTTGGTTTTTTTTGTTGTTTTTGTTTTTATTTAGAAATAAAAGAAAAAAACCCCAGCCCTCAAACCCTGGAACATAAGATTTCAGTATTCTTTGCTGTTTCTCCTGGTACAACCCATTGAATTTGTCAGCTAATGTGTGCACTATTTTAAGTGCCTAATAAAGTGATGGCTGTAAGGGGAATCACGTAGTTATTGCTTATATATGCAAGGAAGAATATTTAAAGTTAGGCAAAATGAATCTGTCTCCTGAGGTACCTGTTTTACTTGATTAAGCATAAAGAAAATGTAGGCTCCTACTTTAAGAATACCTTTTCATTAGACATGTAAAATTTAACTCCATATGAAGGTGCTTAAGAGTGTCAGAGCAGACCCAAAGCAAGTCGGTCCAGTTTTTGTCATTCTTTTAGAGAATTTACCTTGATCTATGTCTCAGTTTTGCTTACCTCTACAGAAAGAGAAGTTCTGGAATCTCATTCTTGACTGTGTGCACTTTGCCTGCCCGTTGAGACTTATCAAGTCTTATAAACAATTTCTATATATTAAGACTTGCTTGTATAGTAGCTAATTGCCTCTTTCAATGAGAAGGAAAAGAAATTTATAAGCCAGTGTAGGACAGAAGGATTCCCAGTGTAGTTTGTGTAGTTTGTTTCCCTGTTTGAATCTGCTGAGAGTCTCAGGAGGACTGTGTCATACCAGCAGCCAGGGAACTCCAGGGAGAGGGAAATGCTGAGGGCAGCAGGCACTGCACTTCTTGAAGAGAGCTGTGTCTCTTGGGTGGTTTCTTTTGGTCTTTCTGTGCAGAATTGCACTGCCCTGCATGGGCCTGTTGAAATAATTGGCTTTCACCTGAGGAATATTTCCTTTTTTTTAGGGAATCCTTTTTCACTGCAGCAGGGAAGAAGAAAGGCTGTACAACCTACTCCCTCCTACTTGATGGGAAAACTTCTTGAGCTACAAAAGAAGAGGGCATGGATTTCTATTCATCAGATCTAGTGACTCTGGCTTTTATTTTCATGCACTTACCACTTATACTGAATAAATCCATGCTTGCCTTCTAAGCTGGGGACATTTGAGCATGAACTGCTGTCATATTTTATAAATAAGCCAAAAGGAAGGTCATGGATTGCTGCAGGAACAGAACCTAGGACCTCATATAATAAGATTTAATCTTAACAAATCATCCATATGGCCTCTCAGATTGAATATGCTTTTCGTGGTAAATTTCTAACTAATAACCCACAATTTTATTCTTAAGTCAAGGATAACAACCAAGACAACTGATCTCTAGCATATGACTGACAATTAGGGAGTAGTTATATGATCCAGATTGAACATGTGTGTCAAGATCTCTTCTCTCAACTGCGATAAAATAAAATGTCTCTGTTATTTAAATGCACTTACACCTGTGAACAAAAAAAACCTTCTAATTGCATGAATGTATGAATTCTATTATTTTTATTTTTATTTTTTCTACTTCTTTTTGTTTGCTGTTGGTCATGCCATGGGAAATTATACCAAAACACACAGTTCTGATAGAGGAATCTAAATTGTACAAAAATTACCAAAAAGCCAATATTAAAGTATTTCATCTCCCTTCTTTGGCTTGGTGATTTACTCAATGAATTTAAATGAATAGATTTCAAAAAAGAAAAAAAGTAATCACTAGCAAAAATTTTTACTGACACATCCTGTAAACTCATAATCTGAGACATCAGATGTTGAGAGTGAAGTTTCCTGAACTTTTTCGTTGTTTGAAACACCGTCAACTGCATTCACCTAAACTATATGAACTTTCTGCTTTCATCTGCAACAAACATCAAAAAGAAACATGTATTCCAGCTCACAGACTGGTTTATACAATTCCTCAGGGTCTCAGGCTTGTTAAGGCAGAATGCTTCCCGAGCGCACGGAACAAGTGTGAGTCAGAGAGACCCATCTGTTGATACAAAGAGCATGTGAGGTCAGCCTTAAGACTCTGAAGTGTGAGTTTGATGAAGGTCTTGTTTGTGCTACTAGAAGGTTTCCAGAAAATGATACAAATCCCATATCTAGACCATTTTCCAGTACACATTTCCTCACTGCAATGTATCTTCTGGAAAAAGGTTCATTTTTAGATAACAGGAAAATATTCTTTTTCTTTTAATTCTTTCTTTTCTGCATTCACTAGTTCACCTAGAAATACCACTGTTACCACAGGAAGTGATAGAGTCTGATAGGACATTGTATGGGGCTGACAAAATTAGCATAAATATCTGTTGCAGATACAATATTTATACCTAAATCTGGATGAATCAACACAGACATATATTTCAAAAGATATTGAAATGCTACTAGAATGAGCAGCACACAAGGCTGCCCCAAGTTTTAAAACTTTTAGGTAATTTTCATAATGTGTAAGTTCTAACTAAATTATAAGTCATATGTTATAAGTAAAATCCTCAATAAAATACAACTGCAACCACATAAAATATGAAGGAACAGATTTTCTCATACTGTATGTCATACATAGTTACTGAAGAGTCAGTCTTGGAGGTAGTTAAAGGCTTTGGCTGAAGAGAATCATATTCATAGGAAGATTTTGGGCTGCTCTCATATAAAAATAAGACACAATTTGTGAGTATTAGCTGTTTTTGTGGGAAAAGAACCACCTACCAAAAATACCATATTGTAGTAGTTAAAATAGGATTGAGAGGCAATGAGGTAGATAGATACAGAGAATATTTTCCATATGCAGGGAGACGAAATGGACCTCTTCATCTTGGAAAGAACAATTTAGTGAAATATGACAGTTGCATAAATTTAATGTGGAGAACAGGGAATAGTTTTTGTATTTCTTGCAGCATGGGAACTCAGGAGGACACATGCACAATAAAATTATCAGGGAGGACACATGCACAATAAAATTATCAGGTAGTGAGTTTAAAATAAACAGAAGGAAACACTTTTCCATATTGTTGCATAACCACACTATGAGGTCATTTCCACAAGATGCTGTGGATGCCAAAAATATAAACTGACTTAAACAGAGTTTAGAGAAAGTCATGGGAATACATCCATAAGTAACCCAGATGCAACGTCTGGCTCAGGGAGTATTTAAACTGCTGTAGTAACTGAGAGGACAGATAAAGAGTCAGACACTTCATACATGTCTTATTTTTTCCTTTTTTCTCTGTATATTCACTAGTAGCCAGAGACTCTCAAATTCACCCCATCATAGACTGGAGAAGGGTCATGACTTGGAAAAATGAAAAATACTGTCTTGTATCTGGTGTTATTTTGAGATGAACTGTGAATTTTACAGAATCTATAGAAAATACAATATATACATAGAATAGAATTTTGAAATTAAATTATTTTATTTTTTTACTTATTTAATTTTACTTTTTCCCAGTTCTGCTTCATAATTTTCCCTTAGCACTGAAATGGGAGCAGTCTTGCTTCCCTCCATAGTCTGATGGCCAAGATGCTTCGGGTCCCTGAACACAGGTGCAGAGTGAGGCTCTCAGTAGTGTCCTCCAGTAGACAATTCCAGCATTCTGTGAAGAGAAATGAGAGCAAAGGTTGTTTGATAAAAAGAAGGAATTGTAACAATTTCTCCTAACATTAACCATGGAAGTGTGACTAATCCAAACCCTCAAACTACCTACAGTGAATCATCATTTAAGTTCCTTCTGTAGTTAATGAAGAGATAAAAGTATTAAAGATAGAAAGATTGGTTCAATTATCTTTCTCTGTTGAATATAGAGTGTTCAAAATTAATTTCTTCACAACTAATTACAAAGTTTTTATATAGCTAAAGTGTAAATGTAACCCATAATGTCCCATTTCCCAAGTGAATTCCCTTGCCAGTACAGGGGGATTTTTCCCACTCAATTCTGTGACCTATCCCAGAGCTGAATCTCCCTAAACATATTGATGTCTCCTTTTGTTTTCTCTCAGGTGTGATTTCCTTTCTGAAGCAAATTATCCTTTAGTCAAAGACGGTAGGTTTCCAGCCCTTAAAGGTCTTTTATTAATTCATGAACCAGATATAAAATAAACAGTAGCAATTTCATTCCCATCTGCTTATTGCTTTTTCAGGGCCTCTTTGTGTACATGCCATCATCATCTTAATAGCTGCTTGGTCAGTCTCTGCATCCCTGCATTTGCATATAAGCTGAGGCTGACAATAAAGTTTCCAGCAAGTGCCAAGTGAGTTGGTGTTCCTGTAATGTAAAACACTTTTCTAGTGGTCTGAGACCACACATCTCATTTCACGTGGGATATTGAACAATTAACATCTTTCAGTCACATAACAATCTGGACAGAGTATGAAGTGACAACTTAGTCTCACCATGAGCAAGTCATGATCTACTCAGCTTTCCTGTAGATGTAGTTTTAACACAAGTTAGTACAATTATAACAGAGGATTTTACATGAGAAGAAACAATTATTCTTCTCCAGCATGTCTCAGCTGTGAGGCTGATGCTGAGTGAGCTATTTCAGTCTTACTCTCAATACATATATAGTATTAGAAAGCATTATGACAGGGATTTTAAGGCAATAAATTGAAAAGGCTACTGAAATTTGAAAAGGCTACTGAAAATTATTGTTTAATATGAGAACAGATAACAGAAAAAAATCTTAATTTACACACTATTCAATATAGGAATTTGTCACAAATTCATTCACCATAGGAAGGATAAATAGTCTCAGTGCTTTCAGACTCCACCTGTATATTTTCTGTACAATAGTGTTAAGATAAAGCTGGAAGACATTCCTGAAATCTGGAGACTGTATTGCAAAAATCTCAAAAATTACCTATTGCCATTTTATTAAGTCCAGAAGGTAAATAAATCATATATATCCATGGAAAAGCTAGTCAGGCTAGTGTCTATATTTGCCTTTGATAGCCTGTCCCCCTTTGCTACCTCATCATGTCCACTGATTGAAAGATATCACTAAAGTGCAGACCACTGACATTTTTAATTACCTCTTGATTTGGTCTTACAGTAAGAAAGGAGGGAAGAATGCTTATCTGTTGAGTATACAGGCTCAAATGCCACATATCCTGAAGAAATCTTGCTGAATCTGACTGTTTCCATATTTAATAGCTGATGCACATAGAGAATAATGTATATTTGCACATTGTATAATTCTTTTATATAACTTTATTGTCATTAGCTTTTAGAATAATCCATAATGAAGAACTGAGGCACTTCTCTGAGATGTGGCTTTCCCAAGATCTCACAGTGGTTCTTTGTCTAAACCAAAGCTGGAATTCTCCCTTAGAAGCAGAACTCCCAAGTTCTTCTTCTAGCCTTCATGTAGCAGCGCACTTGGCAGAGGCTTCTGCTTTTGAGCTTCAGGTTTGGTGGGAAGAAAGCCAAGGCAATGCCCTCAACCTTCTTCCTCCAATATCTGAACACTCTACCTGAGCTGTGGTAAAATCCCATATTTCTCTTGTGTTACCTGTACCCATATCTTAGATCCCATATATGGCTATGCCCTGGAAAGCTCTCCCCTCCACTGGTCACTTTGAACTATGCAGTTTTCCATTGGGTGTTTTCTGGTCCCACCTTCCTTTAAGAGCCCTGCAGGGCTTCCTCGGTCTCTTTCTTCTGGGTTACCCCAGCCGCCTGGATATCTCTGGACTTACTTCTTGGACCCTCATAACACAACACTGGATTCACAATAAATCAGCTGTTATCCCGGAGAAGAGCCCTCTGTGTAGCCTTTTATTCTTGTTGGCGCTAGTACACCACACCTGGGGAAAATCTTATTCTAGAGGAGCCAGCAGAAACAGGTTATCTGCAGTAGCTTGAACTCTGTCCTTTGGGAGAGTTGTAAAACCATTGCAACTCATCCCAGCAGGGATTTTCCTCGCAAAAAGGCGCTGTCGCTACCTTGAGAGCATCTGGGATAAGTGCCTGTACCTTCAAACTAGTATTTCTTAATCTAAGACATGTATGTAAACCACGCTTACTTGTTCTTTATCTTTTGAATCCTGATTTAGAATTCTGTCTCACAAAGCAGACTTGTAATTTTCATCATGTTGTTTCAAAGCAAAGAAATTCTATACTCTGTTGTGTTTTTTTTTTTTTTTGTAGCTGGCTGAACTCTCACAATCAAACATTGCTTCCTTCAGCTTTTGAGGGAAAATTAAAAGAAGTTCTTGCCCTGCAGTTATTGGCAGCCTCTGCAGTGGTTAATTATTCATATTTCAGGCTCAGATTTACTGTAGAGCTTAATCAGCATTTCTCTAGGCTTGTGTAATCTAGGAATGGTTTTATGAAGCATGGCAAAATTGTACATACAGGGTCATACCAAAACACTCTGGATGAATGCACAATTTTAATGTTGCTATCACCATTCTCATGCTCTGAGAGGAAAGAAATCTCTGTAGCCTGCTCTGGAAAAGGTATAGATTCTTCTTTAACGTAGCCTGGAATTTCACTGAGGTGTACTGGCAAACAAGTGGCCGCTCCTATTTGCTCCTGGGAGGAGGTCAGGGCTCTGATGGCATCTTTTCTATGTCTATGTTAGTGCATTTCAGTTCTCTTGAGGAGGTGAAAAAAGTGATGAAAATTCAGTGATGAAAATAGCACATGGATTCAGTAATGGTTTCAGAGGCTGTTTCTGTTAGGTAGTTCGCCTATCAGGTTTGCTCGCTCACTCGTTGTCCCCCTCCTTCAGCACGTCAGTATTCCTGCAGGACCACAACATACCTGTGGCCACCCTCTTAAGTTCTCTATCCCCATCCTAAGACAGATATGATATTATCAGAGTATATAAAAACCACTCTAATAATGACAGAGCAGTTGCATTACTGCAGGTATTTTGAAATTAAATGTAAGAAAACAAATTGTTAATTTTGTCTCAGAGTTCTAGATTCACTTCTTTGTTAGTAAACTAAATAACACAGGAAGGAGGCCAGGTATTGCACCAACAGTGAAGGGATGAGACCAGGTTTTGCACCCTGATCAATTTGAGTGTTAAAATAGTAGAAGAATCACTTGTACAATTTTTATTTAGACCATCTAATGTTATCATAAAAGCAAAGTTCATAAACACATCCAGGCTGTGTTCCCAATATGTAATCTGAATGCTAAAAAACTCTCTGAAAAGGTTATAAAATTAAGAATGTAGCCAGTTCTTAAGTCCAGGAAAGGGTTTTATGATGGTGTAGGTTACTAGATACACTTGTAACTTGAGGTATGATGTGAGATGTATAGAAGACCCTGGACAAATGTCCAGTCTGATCCAGAGAGGCCATGTGGACACAAGCCATCCTGAGCCACCAGGCTTTGGTGCCAGACATCACTACGTGAACCAGATGACTTTGGCAGTGCAGCTGTAACCTAGGTTGTCCAGGGTTCTTATTCATATTGTAATAACAGTCTGGATATGATTTTCAAGGAGAAATCTTTGATGTGTCTGATGCATTATTGTGAGTTGGGTGCTTCACACAACTTCTCTGAGGTCTGGCTTGGCAGTTCATGCGGCCTCTCTTTATCCTGCCTGCACTTTGTAAGGCTCTGGCAGGTTAGAGTGGAATTGCCGATGTTGCCTGCAGCAGGGGAAGGTGAGGTGTGCAGGCAGCTTGGGAAGAAGGCTGTGGTGAGAACTGCTGCAGCAGTGAGGTGCACAGCAAAAGTTACACCTGTGGGATTCATGAAGGTCTCACATGGTTATGAGTCTGGAGTGAGGGACCCTCTCCCAGACTCCATGGAAAGTGCTAATAGCTCTGTATCCCCAGACTAAATGGCATGGATTAGCATCCCGTGAAGGTAAAACCTCACTAAATACATTTGATGTAAGCAAGAAGACCTTGCTTGCATGGGGGCTGCAGTCATGAAGAATCTTATAGATGCATTTTATTTCTATTGAAAAGCACCAAGTCAAGGCTGTGACAATTGCAATTTGCATGTGCATTTTCACCCAAGCAAAGCTGGGAAAATGCAGATCAGGTTGCATAGGTTTTGGCTTATTGTCAGAAGCCTGACATCATATGCATCCGATGTCCCATAACAGTCCCTGAGGTACATGAGTACAGAGTTTAGGCATCAGATTTCCTTTTCAAAAAAATGACAAAATTTTGATGTTTCCCATAAAATAGGAATTAATTTTTGTTAAATCAGTGCTACAGTTTCCTCTCATTATGCCAAAGTGTTGTGTTTCATAATTTCAATTAATCTCATTTTGGCATGTTGAGTAGGATACACCAAGCATTATTTTAATTATAACACAGCTGACTTTGAAAATTAGCTATGATATGCAATTCACAATTAAAAAGAAACAAATAATACATTGAAATTAAATATAAGAAGATTTCAGTCCAATTTACAAAGAGCTGCATTTGTTATTTATTTTTCTGATTCTGATAAAACTGTAGTTTGACAGAAAATCCATCACTTGAATATTTTCCCCCATTCTTACAACAAACCTAATACATTTGAAATGAACTAGGAATATAAGGCATAGAAAACATCCAAATCTTCACAATGCCTGCATTCTGTTGTTCTCTTTTAGGTTTGTGGAGAAGAGCAATTTGATCCAGAACTGTAAAAAGTTATCTGGAGGTGAAATGACTTACAGCCATATAGCAGTATATAACCACAGGACTGGAAGGAGACTGGAGAGATGACAGTTACTTTCCTTCCTGCTTGTTTAACTCAGAGCTCAACAGCAGGTACAGGATGTTCTGAGGTATGGCAAAAACTCATTAGTTCTCTATAAGGAAAGTTTGCCCTGGAGTTCACAGTTATTATCCTTGAAGCTAACGATGTGAGTTGAAATTCTATGCAGCTCTGGAGCAGCATGTTTCTGCACTTACTGTATTACCTCAGTTGAACCCTTTTGGCTCCTAGAGGCTCACTTTAGCCCATCAGCAAAATTACAGGTTATGGTGAACAAATGCTTCAAGTTCTTGGGTAATTTCTGGATTAATCAATGGAAATTTTTACAGCTCCAGTATTTTTCTGCTGAAAGGGTAATTATTTTTCCTATTTTGTCTTGAAATGAGCAAATGGATAACACAGACTCCAAGACTAGAGGATAAACATATTTCTATAGCTTCATGTGCTCAAAATTTTATTCAGTCACATGAGTGCTGTCCAATGAATACCCCAGTCTCTTACTAAACCTGGAATTCCTATTGGCACTGGTCAGCAGGTTGAATGCTCTTTGCTTGCAGGTGCAATATGCTGAGCAGCATTCATAACACTTTTCCCCATAGGAACAATTTATTTTAATGGTATTTCTCCCATTTTGTTCTGTTTACACATTTGTGCTAGAAATCTATGATACCTGGGTGTATATGATGCAATTGTGGTTACAAGAGGCAGATGTATATGCAATGGACCAGACTTTGAGAGCCTTGTGCTTGGCTGTGAGAGCTGAGTTATTAAGTGGCCTCCATCCAATGCTGCTGGCTAGTGCTAAGGTCTTCATTCACTGTGAGGCACAAGACAGAGCTGGCTTATATTCATCTCACTGGGCTGAACCCAGTGAGATCTGTAGGGCTCCTATCTAAGCAACTGTGAGCACTCCTCACAAAGAAACCAGAAACAACCACTCATCCAAAACACTCCCACATGACAGACCACTTGTACAAAATTCAGAGCTAAACTGAGATTTAAAATGTCTCTGTAGGAATTTTAATGTCTGAACACATACAGCTTCCCTGCATGAGTAAAGAATCCCAAGAAATTCAGACTCAAATCCTTCATCATATTATAAACGAACATTTTGCATATAAAGCAATACTTTCAACAGTTTGACATCTTCATATTTAGTTCCTTGCTAATCCCATTTTGATAAATTGAGAATTCAAATATACAAAATAGTTAGGTGCTGTTTTGTAGCAGAGTAAAATCCAAATCTTATAGGATACATTTGATCTAAATCCAAGACTTCTAAGTGTCATTATAAAGTAAACCAAGGTTAAATGCATGTATACAACCTGCAATCTCTGTAATTTAATTCATACCTTGAACAAGATTTGTCATTTCTTCATTAGAATCTAAGGTAATTTTGTGTTTTTCATGTAATGGAAGAAGCCCAGATTTACTGCTTGAGCTGGGAATACAGTCTATACTCCTGTGAGGGTAGTGTCAGGGGAACATCCTGGGCTTAGTGGTAATTTCTGAGCTGTGGAGAGCTCAGGTGATCTGCAGTCCAGACTGCACACTCACCTCGGAGTGTGCTTGATGCTTCAATGCAATCTTTATACTTCTAAATCACATATAGTACAATGAATCATTAAGCTAAGTGCATTGTGTTAAGCAATGACATAAAAGGTTAAATAGGATCCTTTGAAAGGCATTGGACCTTAGTTCAGTGTTCCCATTTCTGAAAGGAATGTCAACGCAGGTCAGAGATGTGTCTTCATAGGAGTGTTGCAAGAGATTCCTCTCCTCTCCTCTCCTCTCCTCTCCTCTCCTCTCCTCTAAGAGGAAATTCTTTACATTTTAGATACTGCTATGTTTTTTTCAATTATGACAAATTATACCTTCATGACTCTGTACCTAGACAGTAATCTTAAGAAAGTCGATATGCTGCATTGTAGTAGGAGTGCCAGAAGTCAGTCCAGGCTGATCTCTGCTTGGACAAGTGTCCTTCAGCAAGTTTTTTTCTTAGCTCTGAGAAATCCTTTAAAAAGTCTGATTATATCCATTCTAAAAAATACAGATGTGAAGAAAAGAGCTTCTTACTGGTACTGTAGTCAAAGTATAAACTTAGAGGATAAACATATGTCATATAGAATGCTTTCCTTAGAAACTANTTATTTTGATTCTTAAGATTGGACTTCTGTTGAGGGCAATGAGAAAAATGTAAAATCTTCAAGTTTAATGCTTTTTTGGTGTTCATGTTTCACTGCTAGGTAGTAAAAATGTTACAATGACCTGACATATCCACAGTGTTTCTCAAAGTTTTGTGCCATAATATTGACAGACTAAGGGGCATGAAGCATGGTGGCAAAATCTTCTCTACAAATAATCACATCTCCTGAGCATCTTGTAGCGCTGACTATGAAAGTGTACCTATATTGGGTATTTTCTTCCATGAAAGTAAAAACTGAGATGGTTGTTGTAATTCACATTTAGATGCTGTTGAATAGCTGTGATGAAGACCCTGACTTGATCCAGACTAAGAATTTGACAGGTGTAAGCTCCTCTGTAATGGCAAGAGCCACCAGCTAAAATACTCCATTAAACTGAGCCAATGAGGCAACTCAGTTTTGTGTTCAAACATAAAAGCAGAGTGGTACTGATCTCTACAGTGGGACTGACAGCTGCCTCACCCTATTTGCCTCTCCCTCTCTGAAGACAGGGAGCAGTGGTCATGATGGGCCACACACTCAATGGCCTCTCTAGAAAGTAGAAAATTGTACTGTGCTTTTATGATCAAGAAAGACAAAATTTTCTGTTTCATGAAACTTTTTTTTACTTTGCAGCAAAATAAGATGACACATAAATTTCTTTTCAATAATGAAAGGCAGCCAAAACCTCAGCTGACTGGCTTCTCTAGAGAAATGGAGAAAGTCTAGGTGGGTGCATATGTAAAATCTGGTCTATACTTTCCATCTTTGAGGCCAATGATGTTGAGATAAACCATTTTCCTGTTTCTGTTACTGTTATTGCCTCATCCATCAGTGCTTCAGTTACTTATGTCATTGCAGTAACCTCACCAGAACTTTGATTAGATTTACATGACTTGGCAGCATATATCATGTCTATACAAAAACTTCCCAGTCCTCATGGACAAACTGAGGTGGGCCAGCACCGCAGAAAGTGACAAGTGTAGGGATTATGTTTTATCAAGGATTTTACACAGCAAGTGAAAAAAACCCACAAGGATGCCTAATTAATTAGTTTATGCTGAAAAATTATTGAAATGTAATAATATGGAATCAAATTAATTTTCAATTACTTTTCAGACTTTTAATAGTTTCCATCTTCCAATTTTCCATAATTTCTGTTTCTACAAGAATGAGGTAGAAGGTATCATGGAAAAGATCACATTATCCTTTGTACTTTGACCCAGTCAAAGTTCTGTATAAAATTAAAACAAAAGGAGTTTACTTGTTGTGAAATTTGATTGCACTGTGTTCAGTAACTTATTAAAACACCAAGAAGAAGAACATAGTTAAAAATTATGATATGTGACTAATTATGCCCAAGTTTTGAAAATCATTATAAATTTCCTGTAGAGGTAATGTTCAAATTACATGATAGAGATTTTTCTTGCTTTGAACCTCCTTTGAGTCATGTGCATGCTCATTTGTGAGTGGTGAGATAGGTGTAAAACATGAGGTAGAAACATACAGAAAAGTTGTAATTCTGCATTTTCCTGTGTGAAAAGAGGATCCTCAGAGCAGACTCAAGGAATGAGACACTCCAAGTGCCACATGCTGGGGTTGTAGCTTAGAAGGAGTTATACTGTGATCTTTAGCCACTCTCATTCTGACCTGGCTCTGTTAGCTCTTTAATTGAGGCTTTATCTCAGGTTAACATAGGAGCTAATAGCTAAATCCAAATGTCATAGGACTGCCAAGGGTAGAAGGGCAGCTATTGTTTTCCTCTCAGCTTCAACATGTATCCATAAAGTGTGGTTTGATAGTCTACTATTTCCTTAAAGAACATCCAGGTCACTAGTGGGGAAAGGATTGTAAACCAGCCCCTCACAGTGGTTACCTTGGGTAATATACAGAGGGTATATATATAAAAATATACATAGGGTATATTTTTATAATGAGCACTTTTTGTTGTTTTTTTTTTAATTGACTTTTTCTGTCTCCCACTAATTCTTGCAAAAAAGAGAACGAGGTCCATTTGTTTCAACTAGAGATTTTTCCCAGACAGCTTCAGAATGAGACAAAGAGTAGTCTCAGTAGCTGCCACATTAATTTGGGATGCTTCTTGACCTTTCTAGCTGAAATGCTCTGCAGTCTACGTTTATTTAGAGATACTGTGTTCAAATACAAAACCACATCTCCTTCTCTCTGCTTTTTTTTTCCTTCCTGATGTTAAAAATAAAATTAATTAAATAAAACAAAGTCAAATAAAACTAAATAATACAGCTTGTGGACGACCCAGGTTATCTATTTCGTACTTAGGCAATATATAAGGACAGCATCCATGGGACCTGTTCCAAATGGGATTGAGCTCTTGCTGATTTCTATCCCACCATCCATTTCCTCCTCAGAAGGTGATGCCACTGTAGCTCAAGTACCCACAGCTCTACGGGTACAATGGTGTTGCAGAGGAATCTCTTTGCTTGTGGTCTCTTAGCTGATCCACCACCACAGTGAGAACATAGCATTACAAAGGCTTATATCTGCTGTATGTTTATTTTATTTTTTCTTTAATTGTTTATTCATGACAGCGACTCACATATTACATGGTATTCTAATTACCACAATTGTGTCCAAAATAAGGATTTCTGTTACCACTACCTTGATTTCAGTGTTTGGACCACAAGATACCATTTAACTGCAGCTGTTGAAATTGGCTGGATTTTTATGATACCAATTGCTGAAGCTATAGTATGTTTATGTTAATCCTACAATTTATATTAGCACAAAAGTAATTGAATACTAAAGCTGCTCAATTTGCATTACAAAATTATTTCAGTAAAATAATAACAAGTATGAATCTTTATTCTTATGGCATCAAATGAAATTGGCCTTTTGTGCATAAGTGTTGTTTCAAAATAGAATTAACCATGAATAGATCTACAGGGAATTCCTGCCCTTTTATCACATGAGTTTTAAGCAGCTTTTTCTAAGGCAGGAATCAACAAGGATAATATTACAATTCAGATGGGCAAAATAAACAAGTGCAGTTTCCTTTAATCACCTATGAATATGCATAAATAAAATATCTCCTCTGTGGTTTAGATATCAAAGGCTTATTGCTAGTGTAGGAAAGCTTTGAAAAAAAACAAATTGAGGAACAGTCAATCAGCTGAGAATAGTCAATCAAAAAGCCTTCCTTCATCCCAAGTAAATTAAGGGACAAGATGATTTAGGCATCATGTAAGTATCCCACAAAGTCCTCAAGCTTTTTAAATTTTTTTTAACCTTGGTTAAGACAGCATCCTGAATAACAGTTACAACAGTCCTAAACAAACAATGAAGCCCAGAGAATGGCATGTTTATTTTCAAATATTTATAGAGTGACTTGGATAACTTTGGCAAAGGAGGAGCAAATCCAACTTAATTGGCATTAAACAGCAAATAAAACTCCATAAGAGACTCCTTGGTGTAAAGAGCTTAAAGACTAATTGCAGGCACTGTGCAATGAACAAAAGGAAACCAGACACAGCAAACATGGTGAGAGAAGAAAGAACAACAATCATGCTTTCAAGGTCACACAGTTAGCAAATGTTACCTGCTGCAAGATGCCTCTACACATATTATTAAGGAGAGTCTGATTCTTCTCTGGATGTGGCTTTCCTTACTTTACCAGAGCAGCAAAGGAACCTTTATTTGAAATAACATTTAGCTCTTGAATGGGCCAAGGGTCCACTTGTCCCTCTGAGTAAACTACCACATCAGGAATTTGCAAATCATCTGAACCACAGAATCTGTTTATATGTGCTCACCAGATACGGATTCATTAACCTAACCATGGGCAAATGGGAATGCTATGTCATACACCCTTTTGCAGAGAAAATGCACAAATCCTGTAGGGGCTACTCAGATGTAAAGAGTAACTTGTAAAGAAAAAATGACAGTGCCCATGTTTGAATCTTCAAATAATATTGTAGAGAAACTGCAGGAGAAGCAGTAATGTTAATAGTTTGGTGACAAAGCATTACATAGATATTCTGTGTGTAAGGGAAAAGGCTTCTAGATCTAAGGAAACTGATACTATTGGTGGAGCAGTGACTGCACATAGTAAAATTTAACATGCTTAGGAGACCTGCACGTGATGAATAGAATCATAGAATCATAGCATAGTTTGGCTTGGAATGAACCTTAAAGATCACCTAGTTCCAACTCCTCTGTCATGGGCAGGGACACTTTCCACCAGACCGGGTTTCTCAGACCCCCATCCAACTTGGTCTTGAGCACTTCCAGGGATAGGGCATCCACAATTTCTCTGGCAACCTGTTCCAGTGCCTCACCCTACTCACAGTGAAATATTTTTTTAATCTCAACCTACTCTCTTCCACTTTGAAGCCACTCCCCCTTGTTCCTGTCACTACATGCCCTTGTAAAGAGTCTTTCTCCCTCTTGTAGGGCACCTACAGGTACTGGAAGGCTGGAAATAGAACACCTCTCTCTCAGGAGTGGGAAAGGTGATGAAGGTATTCAAAGAGCGTAGTACTGGTTCCTGGTGACTTCTTTGGGAGTTATGAAGTTATCAACAACTACACAAAATCAATATAGACTGTTGTTCAAACAATCATAGTAACATGTTTTATATGTTTTAATACTAATATAAATTACCATTCAAGAATAAAATCCTGAGGAGTCAGACTAAGTGTTAATAAAAACCTTTGAGATCTTCAGATGAAAACCACTGCAAAAATTATACATGTTTTTAGTAACATTAAGGTAAGACTTATTTTTTTTCCCCTCCTCTCCAGTGTTGCTACCTCTAGGATGAATTTGGAAACAAAATGCTAGACTGTGGTCTCTTTGATTTTCAAGTGTAATCTAACTCAGCTATCTCATTTCAACTGGAATTCACATATGAAATGAAGAATAATAATTTTGTTTGACATGTGTGATATTGTCCAGCTATTTTTACAAGAATGCTGAACACAGCTGTATCTTTCAGTCTCATAACACACTTCTTGCAAGGTTACAAGATTCAGCTATTTCATACTCAATGCTGTTAAAAGCAAATAGGGTCACTAACTTCCTATCTAACATTTCTGGCTCATGGAGTTTTTCAAATTGACAAATAGGTTCAGTGTGGGTTCAATATATTATTTGAACCTTTCTTTTTGCTGGTACTTCTTAAAATTCCAGCTCCTTCTGCCTGCTTCTCCCCGGTCATAAGAGATTACACATAAATAGACACCATTCTCATTCATGTCATTTATGGTTATGATTGCCTTATGACTCCTGAACTGCTGGGAAAGTATTTATTTTCCATGAACTTTTGCCTTCAGTATTTACCTGCTTGTCAATTTAACATTCATTCTCCTTATGCCAAAATATTGTGTATAATTCTATTCAGTGTATAATTCTATTCATTTTTCTTCAAGTGATTCAGAGAATGTAAATAAAATGAAACTGAACAAAATACTCTTTTTATGCTCTTTTTGTGAAATTTTATTTTAATTTTCTACTTTTATCTCCAGCATTAATATATGTCACCTGTGAAACCTTCTTGAGGTACAAATGAGTACAAGCCCCTTTAGCTGAATAAAAGATGTTAATTTATAGTGGCTGAGGGTATGGTCCCAAGGTTAGAATATAACACTACTTCAGCATACATTTTTCTCTAATGTGATTCTGACAACTTCATTACTATATTAGTTTCTACAGCAAAGAAGAATATATACCTTCGTTTTATACTAGGATAAGATGAATCATATGGTTATCTACTTATTATCTTTGTCTAGTATAGCATATATGAGTGCAACACTAAAGCACTCTCATGGTAATCACAGAATCATACAGTATGCTGAGTTGGAAGGAACCCACAAGGATCACCGAATCCAACTCCTGGCCCTGTACAGGACCATCTCCAAGGTTCACACCATGTGCCGAGGATTATTATTCAAAAGTTTCTTGAACTCTGTCAGGCTTGGTGCTATGACCACTGCCCTGGGGAGACTGTTCCAGCGCCCAGGCAATCTCTGGGTGAAGAACCTTTTCTTGATAGCCAATCTAAACCTCCCCTGACTCAGCTTCATACTTTTTCCTCAAGTCCTGTCCCTGGTGAGCACAGAGCAGAGATCAGTGCCTGCCCCTCCTCTTCCCCTCACAGGAAGGTGTAACTGCAGTGAGGTCTCCCCTCAGTCTCCTCTTCTCCAGGCTGAACAGACCTAGTGACCTCAGCTGCTCCTCCTACAGCTTCCCCTCAAGGCCCTGCACCATCTTTGTTGCTCTCCTTTGGACACCCCGTAATAACTTAATGTCTTTCTTATATTTTGGCACCCAAAACTGCCCCCAGCACTCAAGGTGAGGCTGCCCCAGTGCAGAGCAGAGCGGGACAATCCCCTCCCTTGCCCGGCTGGCCATGCTGGGCCTGATGCCCCCCAGGACAGGGTTGGCCCTCCTGGCTTCCAGGGCACTGCTGACTCATCTTCAACTTGTCATCAATCAGGACCCCCAGGTTCCTTTCTGTGGTGCTGCTCTCCAACCTCTCATTCCCCAGTCTGTAGGTAATAACTGCTGGCCTGATGAGTAACAGGTGCACCGTGCAGATAGCTGAAATTCTTTAATCAAAATGAATAATTCAGCAAAAGTGATTTCCCAGCTTGCAGTCATATTATAATGAAGCTTTTCAGGAAGAAAAGTTTTGTATTAATTTCTAGTGGCTACAAACCATTTTATACCATCCTCCTTTATCCTGCATTATTTTCTTCACAAGATAAACAGCAGAGATCACCTTTTTCTGAACACTGTCATGCACAGCATTCATTATTGCAATGTAATAACTGCCTTCTTTTAAATTTAGTCTCTTTGAGTTGTGTTTCTACAGGTATTCTCCCTCATCTGATGGTAGAGTCAGATCAGCCACACTGTTCTTAGACTGCTTTACCACAATTATTTTTATGGAGATGATGCACATGTCTTGATTTAATCTTACATATGTGAATGGTTCTGGTAAATTATGCAACCTGAACTTATCATTAAAGAGAATGCATTGTGTTCACATTTGGCTTTGATTTAAGATTTATCAGTACCTATTAACTGTGATGATAATTAATATTATACAAAACTTTTCAGCATGAAAACTGGTTTTATGATTCTTAAAACTCAGGAAAATAATCATTATGTGGTACAAACCATGTATTCAAATTAAATATTTTTATCATTATGACCTAAATGAGCTCTTCTCTTTCTGAAAATACCTAGTCTTGCCCATCTAAAGATAACCTTACAGCTGCTTATTTGTGAAGCTCTACCACCTTAATTGATTAGACAGAGCCTTGGGACTGTCTGGGAGACAGAAAGGATAAGACCAACCTAATTTCAGAAATTTGCCTTCTGCTGTGTTTTTGAAAATTGCTTAAATATGATCAAATCATCAGGATTTGAAAAATTTCAGTTCACATAGTTTCAGAGTAAAAGTCTAAAATTTACTAGATTATTTCCTTGAGGATGTCATTGTCAACAAAGGGACAAGGAAGGGACTAGGAAGAGATTAGGGAAGACAGAGATGAGTGTTAAGAGTGACAGATCTGGGGAAAGAGATATCAAGGGAATGGATGGAAAGCAGAGGGAAGCAGTGCTAACAAGCCTATCACAGCTGGAATAAATGTGTTCCATAACCCAGGATGGTACTTCACATTCTTTTATTGTCTAGCAAGTGTCTGTAATACACACAGGAAATGGAGGGTTATTTACCCTATGGAAACTGGGCCACTACAAAGAACAGATGTCTAATCCTCACATGTGACTTTTTCCTGCATAGGGCTTCTACTCTATTCAATCCTTCGGTCAGATTACAGCACTGACCAGATACCTCCTGCAAATTATTTTTTATCTTCATGACTGAGTTCACATAACCTCCCACATAATTAACACTGATATTGTTAAGATTCAATGAATGACATTGCAATATCCAAGACTTTTCAATGCTGTGGAAAAAGAAAAGCATACCCTTCCTTCCCCATTGCCTCCACCCAGCCTGAGCTCCACTCAGGAATAGCCCAGAGATAATCATTCAGGGCAATTGCCCGGAGTGTGAGACATATTTCAAATTTCTGCTTTAAACCAAGATGAATATGACTTGAACCTTTGCCTTTCACACTATTACCTGGACTTCAGTGTTACAAATAAAATTCTTCACTAACTTTAATCAGTACAAATTTCGTTCAAACTGACATGCTTCTGTGGATGCGTTTCAATGTCACTGAACACAAAATAAGCTGTTACACTGCAAAACCCTTGATGAGTTCTGCTTTGTAAAGCCATAGATACGACAGTGGTGGGAAGCAGAGAGTGTGAGTCACTGTTTACTTAGTTTGGACAGTGATGGAATTTGAAAAAAGTGATAAAAATATGATCCTTTTATCACTTTTCCAAAAGCAGTGCTGGACAGAATTTTAAGGAAAGCTGTTTCTCATATTAACCTAAACATTCTCTTAATTATTACTTTTTGGTATTTTTTAATAACTGCACATAAATCTCATTGTGCAAGAATGGTAGAAACAATGATCTAAAGAAAGTTTTTTCTAAGTTCAGACAAGACAGAATTAAACAGAGATTGGGAACAAGGGAACAAAGACTTGTAGAAAGAGCTGTTGTGTCACAAGGAATAGAAAATAAGGTTATATAGGTCATATAATCAGCTCATTTAATGGCCTTAAAATGAATAAACGACATCAATTTATTTTACTGGACTTTGATGGTTGGGCATTACAGAACTTGCTATGGAAATCCAAAATAGATTCAATATAAAGAAAGAACAGGTGAATTTTCTCACATACTTATTTCCATCTGCTTTCAATAATAGGTGTATTAATGCATATTTCTATTCACTCTGCCAAATAGGACAATGCCATATTATTTTTTTATTGATTTTGGTCTATTGATTTTAACTGGAAAATATGTGTGGTACTTATGAAGCACAGCCTTTGATAAGAAATTATCTGTAGTTTTTCTTATGAAAGAGAAACTATAGTGAGAAATGAGCAGTTAGATGGATAGAAAATAGTGTATTTCTTAAAGGAAAAAAACCCTAAATCCAAAACTAAACCATGAAGTGAGGTATGTTGTTTTATTCTGTTCATTTAAAGTAAATAGTGTTGCAGATTTTTTTAGTGACATTCTATTGATTTTTCAGTTATGAACTAGACCTCCAGCTACTGTTAAGAAAGATCATTCTCATCAAAATGGTGCAGATTTACAAGACCTAAGAGCCTTGTTTATTAACCTTAAGTTTCTACACATATCAAATTAATCTTCAGCTAATTTAGATTTAGGATTCTTGATTCTTCACTGCCAAAAGAAGACTTTGTGGTTTTTTTGTTTGTTTGTTTTGCTTAGAACAACAGAATCACAGAATTATTTGGGTTGGAAGGGAACCTGCAGATCATCTAGTTTCAACCCCTTTGCCACAGGCAGAGACAATTTGCCTTAGACCAGATGGTTCAGAGCCCCATTCAACCTGGCCATGAACATTTCCAGGGATGAGGCAGCCACAGTTTCTCTCAGCAACTCCTTTCAACTACCTCATCACCCTCACAGTAAAGAGTTTCTTCGTAATATCTAATCTAAATTACAGTCTTTCAGTTTTCTAATCAAAATCTTTCAATCCTATTACTGATTCTTGTCTTGTCTCTTTATGCACTTGTAGAAAATCCCTCTTCAGCTCTCTTGTGGCCCCTTTAGGTACTGGAAGGTCTCCCTGGAGCCTTCTCTTCTCCAGACTGAACAACCTCAACCATTTCAGCCTTTCTTCATAGGTGCTCCAGCCCTCTGATCGTAATCACAGCCCTTCTCTGGACTTGCTCCAACAGGTCAACATCCTTCCTGTGGTGGAGACACAGGAGCTGGATGCAGCACTGTGGGTGGAGTCTCATCAGAGGAGAGCAGAGGGGCAGAATCCTTCCTCAACCTGCCGCCTACAGTGCTTTGGATACAGCCCAAGATAGGTCTCTATGCAAAGTTTTGGGTTTTGAGCTCTGAATGCACATTGCCAGCTCATGTCGAACTTCTCATCCACCACCATCTCCATGTCCTTCTGCTCAGGGCTGTCCTCAATCCTTTCTTTTCCTAGGCTGTAGCTGTGCCTGTGATTGCTCCAACCCAGGTAAAGGACTGTAGGACATTGCACATGGCCTTGTTGAACTTCATGAGGTTTGCATGGACCAACTTCTCAGGCCTGTCCAGTTCCCTCTGGATGACATCCCTTCCCTCCAGTGTGTGACTGCACCACACAGCTTGGTGTCTCCAGTGAACTTGCTGAGGGTGCCCTTGATCCCACTGTCCATGTCGCCAAGAAAGATGTTAAATAGTGCTTGTCCCCATACCACACCCTGAGGAATGATACTTGTCACTGGTGACTGGTGTCCACCCTATTTTTCTTTTTTTTTTTTTTTTAAATGCAGTTGTCATTGAAAAAGTATGAAATAAAACTAAACGTCTGCTATGACTTCATGTCATAACACTTATTTCCTAAAATGTATCATCTGGATTATCCATCACCAATCCAACTGTGTAATAAGCAGCAGAAGTGTATGTGCAGAAAGACTGGGTTAGAATTACCAGAACTTATCATCTACGTTTCCAAAGGAAAGGATGGGAGTTATTTCATCCACACAGCAGCATTTTCCTCTTCTCTTGGGTTTTCAGGTTATTCTCAGTTACTCAGCTTGATATGTTTCTGATCTTTATACACAGTCATGTCTACTTTACGGCAAAGAAAAAAACATTAAATACATTTATCTTTCTCTAAAGTAGAATTCTTACTGGTTCCCTTGGATTCTGATAGGATAGTAAACAATTTTATCCAAAATCAACAGCTGAGCTTCTAAACTAGACACCTGTCACAAAAATTGCCTTGCAATGATGTTATTTATCCAAGAACAGAAGTTAATTCATATGAAGGTACAGTGTGATCTTAAAAGTATCACTGCTCTTTTTCCTCTCACAGTGAATGAAGCTAAACAGAGGAAGAGGCCCTTACTCTCTGTAAAAAGTTGTACAGATATTAAAGAACAGCTGTTCCAGAGTACCTACCCTTGCATGACAGAAGAGAGAAGTTCTTGTCATTTATTGCCAGTCATTTATATACCACTTAAAACCTTCATATGAATCATGCTTCTTTCATGATGCAAATATGAGCACACAGGCCTGCAGTTGTATCTGAAATACTATTGAATGAATATTTGACAAGGACTAGCTATTTGAAGATGGCACTCAGGAGTGATCCTTGTACCATGCTGGTATTGACCTTGGATTTTTCTCCTAGTCTAGTAATGATCATAAAATAAAACTGACCTTTTTTTGCAATGAACAATAGGCAACAAATCAAATTTACATACACTTGCAGATGTTTCTGAGTCTTAATTATAAAAAAACTCCTTTCATCTAATAGTTTTCTTCATGCATGAAATTTAAATCTTCTAAATTGTAGCTTGTAGGAAAAATAGGGAAACTGTCCATAACTATTTTTTAACTGTAACCTTACACTCCTTGAGACCTAAAATGTAACTTTTTTTATACAGTAGTAAATGGTTTTATCATTATTTTATTAAATTTCATAGGAAAGCAAAGAAGCAGTGCATCAATACTTTATGTTTTCTTTAAGGGAAAAGCTTACCTGGGTCACAGAAGGCCAATGGGAATATATTCTATAGGCACCATATTTATTCTACTTGTAAATGCCAAGTAATTCAACATCTGCAAAGCCACATTTAAAGAAAAACTTTCCCAGATCATTTGATAGCTTTTACATCTGTAGCAATGCACTGTATGTCATATTAATAACTGCCTAGGTTGGACAAGGAACATTTCTCTTAGGATTTTTCTCCATGGTTAACCTTTATGAGAAAACTATTATGAATTTCCAAAATAGTAATTATAATCCCAGGTATAAAGTATAAGGTCTCTTTGATTTTTATTCTCTAGGAAGGACCAGATTTATACACAAAATACTGTTTCAAGGTATCAGCTAGTTCAGAGGATATTTAAAAACAAGGAAAACAAAAAATCTTTGTTCATCTTTGTTTTTTGTAGAAGTATATATTTCTCAATTACTTTACAACTGTGCAGCACTGTCACAAAAGGCAGTAATTTGGTGGAATTTTTCAGTAGAATCTTTAGTACTGCAAGGGAAGGGTAAATCTCTAGAAATACTTACTCCTTTTGAGGGAAGCTACTGAGCTTTATTTGGCAATGTTCCACAATTTGCTGCATCCTCTCTGTGCTGTCATTTGAGAGACTTCAGTGGGAGTCCAGAATGCATTGCTATTGTAAGATATAGAAAGGATTAGAACACTTTTTCCAGTAATTAGGCAGGAATGCTTCCATTGAGGTCATTGCAGAAGTTATTGTCTTAGCTTGAATAATTGAAATGTTTTAACGCACATAGTTGCTTTCCAAAATAGAAAAATCTATTCCCATTTTACTGGGAAGATGTTTCTATGGTAAATATATTGTAGCAACTGTGTTGCTTTTTGTCTTATTTAGACACATTATTATTACTTCTAATTTTCAAACTAATTAGGCAGATAAAGATGGGGTTAAAAATGTAAATAATAGATTTTCTGTGGTTCCATCCTGTATAGCTGGAGGTGGAGAGGGGGAATCCTAAAGAAATAATCACCTTTGCACAGCATGGCCAGTATGGCTTGAGTCACACCAGGCACTATGACTGGTACAACACAAAAGCTCTTGCTCTTTAAACTGCATTCTTCACATCTACCCCTGACACACAGGACAGCTTCTGCAGTGTCTGGACTATTTATTTTGCAGGTCATAAAGCTTTATACAGAGATTTTGTCATCAAAATCAATGATCTGTGAAGGAGCTTGAATTTACCAACTCACTCAGGCTTGATCTCAGGACTTATGCAACTGCTGCTTGACTTTCCTTATCTTTATTTGTCATTTCTTGTGCATACTTTCCAATTAAAAAATCCTTACTGGAGTTGCAATATATTTTTAAAAAAGGATGCATTACTTTCAGTTAAAGAAAGAAGAGTGACTTGACTATTTAATCTCTGGTAAATTGGCAAGGGTCTTTTTCTTAGAGACAAAAGTCTAGACAAATAAAGAAGGGTGAGTTCTTCCCATGCTACCATCTTTCACCTGCCTGTTTGAATCACTGACTGCTGCCATAAAAGTGTGTTCTCCAAATTCTATATCCTCTGCTCCTCATCCTACCTGAAAGTACAAAACAATCTGATCCAAGTATCCCTTTCTTATAGAAAGCATTTTTTTGTATTGGGTTATTTCTATCCTCCTCCCCGTTCCACTGGGGTGGGGGGAGAGAGTGGGAATTGAGAGAGTGAATTTTCTTCATACAGTTTCCATTTGGGCTTAAAGCACAGCAGAGGTGAAATGTGATTGGGCTAAAATACATGATGTTCTCACTGATTAGTAGAATAGTTTCTACCTCTTTTTATATACAGATGTATTTCACCATGAAGTTAATTTTTAAGTTTGCTTAAATAGTCATAATTTTTCAGGTGTCATTCAGTCATTCATATTTCCC
The DNA here is from genome assembly GCA_013398175.1 of Climacteris rufus. Classification (NCBI taxonomy): domain Eukaryota; kingdom Metazoa; phylum Chordata; class Aves; order Passeriformes; family Climacteridae; genus Climacteris; species Climacteris rufus. The sequence continues at coordinate 1,365,790 of VZRZ01008030.1, forward strand.
TTTGACAACGGTATTTGACAAATACAGAAATGCAATACAGAAATGCACCTAAGACATAGGATGTGCCCAAGGTAGAGGCTTGTTTCCATTGGTCATAGGCCCTGTAGCTTTGGTCAGCTTGCTTCCATATTGATTGAATATCTTAATAGAAGCAGGAAGAACTCTTGCCAAAATGACAGAAAAACGGCATGCCAGATATGCTAATTTTACTCCATTTGGATAAAAAAATAGTTTTGTCAATTCACTGATTGCCTAGAAGGTCTATTAAATTTTGCTTATATCAGTTGATGCAAAGGCCTCTTCCCAGTTTTTATGAAAGTAGAATGTGTGTGGTTCTTTTTTAGTACTTTGATGTAGAAAATGAGAAGTAAGATGAGTAAAACCCCTTGAACTCAGTAGTTTAAAAAGTCTCTTCGAGGGATTAACCTTTCATACATAGCCAAATAGAATACAAAGAACTAGTTGTTGTAAACTAACCATGAGTCCATTGATAATGTACAGTAAGTGTTACTATACTGTTGAACAAAAAAAACCCACAAACGTGTTTTATCTTAGCGAACAATATTAGCAATAGTGCTTCTTTTTCTTTCATATATGGTTTCTACTGCATTAGTCACTGATAATTCCTATGATATAGGTAAAAGTAAGATGCTGTGTGTGATAGTTTTGGCTGGGGTAGAGTTAATTTTCTTCATACCTATTGGTACAGGGCTGTGTTTTGGATTTGTTCTGAAAATAGTGTTGATAATATAGAGATGTTTGTGTTACTGCTGTTCAGCAGTGCTCATACAGCATCAAGGCCTTCTCTGCCAGTGAGAAGGCTGGGGGTGCACAAGGAGCTGGGAGGGGACACAGCTGGGACAGCTGACCCCAAGTGACCTCAACCATGCAGTGTCATGCTCAGCATAGAGAGCTGGGGGCAGAAGGAGGAAGGGGGGACGTTTGGAGTGGTGGCATTTGTCTTTCCAAGTCACTGTTATTTGTGATGGAGCCCTGCTCTCCTGGGGATGGCTGAATTTCTGCCTGCCCATGGGAAGTGGAGAATTAATCCTTTGTTTTGCTTTGCTTGTGTGCATGGCTTTCCCTTTCCCTATTAAACTGTCTTTATCTCAATCCACGAACTTTACCTCTTTTCCCTTCTGATTTTCTCCCCTGTCCCAGTGGGGGAGAGTGAGCAACTGGCTGTTTTCAGCTGGGGTTTAACCATGACACTGTGCAAGATAAGCCCAATGAAATGCACTTTTGCCACTTTCTGAAGATCAAACATTGCATTCTACTGCTTTGAAAAATGTACTTTTTAAACTTCTGGCACAATGAATGTATTTGTTTTGCTTTTTAAAATTCAGATTATTAGATGTCACAATGACTTGCCCCTCTTTATTAATTTTAGCTAGCTCAGTTAATTGATCCAAAAATCTCTCACCTATAGTTTAGGGTCATTGAGAACAGACTATTTTTATTTACATTGTTCAGTGGAAAAGAGCTTTCTTCATGTCATGAAACAACCATAGTAAATTAACATGAGTTGTCAGGCTTCTTTCAGGCAATGCTAGGTCAATAGTGTAAAGTACTGAGCATATATTTATTGCAGAAATAGCAGAAACAGCATTAGCTAAGTTACAAAGCATTGTGCCCTGTGGAGATTGCCTGAAACAATTTAATGAACTTGTGAAAGTTCTGAGTATCATTCTGCCAGTGGGCCAGGTGTTTTACCTGTCTGTCCCAAAGCACAATCTGTCACTGTCATCCTCATCAGTGCTACTGTATCTCTTGTGTGACACCTGCAATATTTATAGATAAATATCAAGTCAAGATTTTTCTGCTGAACATTGTAATTTAAATTGACCATGCACTTAGGAAAACCATAAAAAGGAGATGGAATTAACTTACATCATGTCGGGGGCTGGCAGCATGGTGGATGCTGCTATCCTTTCATTGGATCTAGACTGAGTTCTCTAAGTATTTAACACAGATTAAATGTTACTTTTCTACAAATGCTCTTAATCATCCAGACATCTCCCATAATTAGAAAACAGCTACCAGTAGAACCTGCCACATTTAAAATTAGGAGGCTTGGAGGCTCCATGAAGTCATTAGTATTATTTCATTTACTTGTGAAGCTATCAGTTACCTCTGTGATACACAGGATCATCCTGCCTGGACTCCAGTGGTTATCAGGGCCAACAGTCAGCATTGCACAAAAGAATTGTGTTGCTTTCACACCATTTGAATATGTCTTCATCAAGTGATTTTTACAACTGATATCAGTGGTTATGATCTTCAGCACATGTATGAAACAAGGCTGAAATTTATATTTCATGCTATTCTAAGTATAAATACAAATAAAGCACAATGAACTGAACTGGAAATAAAACCAGGCCTTTCACAACATTTTACCTGAAATCCTGGTCCTCAAACTGCTGTGCATTGAAATGATATCACAGTTCATAAAATTACAATAATTAATTTTTTTCTGATGGCCTCATGCCCAAGAGCTATCCAGTGCTGTCCTATTTCATGGCTACAGTGAACTGTGGTGGATTCTGGTCCTCATGATGCCTTCTGTTATTTCTTCCTTTTGATACAAAGGACAAACGCCAGTCCTATTTTTGAGTCATAGAGTTCATTTCCAAGGAGTTCTGTGATGCACTTAATGGATCATTTGACTTATATATGAAACTGGAACAGACATGGTCAACTTTTCTGGGTTAGTCACTGTTCTGTAAAGAACTAGAACCAAGAAATCTATCTGGCAAGAAGTAAGCACTTACTGTTTTGCACGTGACTAATGGGACAGATGTGTGTTTTAAGGGCCACATATGGAGACTTATAGCCCAAAATTACCATTAAAGCTCTGCTTTAGCTTTTTTAAAGCCTACCATCAGCTTGGATCTTAGTGCCTTGAATATTTATTGATTTACACCAAAATCAGCAGGTCACAGCAAACAATCTGGCCAGTGCCATCTACAGCTAATATCCACTTGCTTTTGCAGAACGCTGTTTTCAGTATTATTAATCTGTATTATCTGTGATACAATATTATTCGCAAGTAATCATTCACGTCACTTTGGACTGTCAAATATAGCAAAGTCTAGGCAAACTTGATACAGAGGAAATGAACTAACAGCATCTATTTATATTAAAAGATGTAAGATTTCCATCAGAAAATAGAAAATGAGATCCTAGATTTTTTTGCTTGACTGATACATATTAACAAGATTTATGTATATAGTGAAATGCAAGAGAACTGCATGAAGAGACTCTTTTCTGTCCTTGATTTATCTCATTTAGGTTTGGTGTGGGGTTATACTTAAACAGCACCAGATGTTTGACAATGGGAACCAAATCTTGGTCAAGCTAATTGGAATGCTCCAAACATTACTTTCCATTCTTGTGTTAGCTCCTTTGCACTCACAGAAGGGTAAATCAGTTTCATCTGCTGATTTGATATCACGGTTTTCCAACTTCAAATGTTGGAAAACATTTGCTGTGCAGCACACATATGCAGTGTGCAGCACAGAACGGCAAACTGATTTCTGTGTTCTGTAAGTACATGTGTACTAAGGGGTACTAAAGGGCAATATTTCACTACTGTTTTTTAATTTAAAGTATAACTGAGAAAGCCAAATTTTAGAAGGGAGAGTATGTTGAAAACAGGCAGTCTAGTTAGAAGGGTGGTAAGAGCACTGTCCCATTTCCTTGTTGGTTTGGTAGCACAGAGCAGGTTCATAGGTGCCCCACAGACCACACTGCAGGCCAGGCACTGGGGAACTGAAATAATGTGAATGTCTATTTCCCACAGAGGGCATAAGTAACATCTGTTTTTTGTAGCCTGCATGAGATCTCATAAATTTGGGAGTGGGGGAGGGAGGATAAGGTATTCTTGAGCAGATGCAAGATGGTTTTTCACAGATTTTTGTGACTGAAAGGGACAATTCTGAACATCTTGTCATATTGCATAACAAAAGCTACTTGTGTTTTGTAAACGATGAGAGAGATGGGGTAGCTAGGAAACTAAATTCGTACATTAAAAGAAACTGCCAATAAGACAAAGCTGCTAGACCAACATGTAAAACATTAAAATGTGTAAACCACTGGCTACACCATGCTTAAGAGTCCTTTTAAGCGAAAGGCTACTGTTTAGGGCAATCACCCAATGCACTTTTGTAGGTTTACTATATTGACATCCTTACTACCATATAAACCAGAAGAGTATATTTTAACATAATTACCTGAGCTCATGCCTGGAGAACATGCGAGGACCAGGACTTGAGAACTTTTGTTTTGCTGGACTAAGATGGTATTACCTTTAGATAGTTGCGGGGTTGCTGCATAAGTATGATAAGGTTAGATTATCTCCCAGTTTCCAAATTGTAAAACCAGGCTTCATAATATGAACAGTTTAAGTACAGAGATCTGTCTGCTGAAAGCAGAGTATGAACCATTTGATTTTATATTTCAGAGATGCTATGTAAAACCTCTTCTGTGATTACACAAAATGGTAAAGACCAAAGAATCAATAGAAATACAAAAAATGTCAAAAGTCTGGAAGTGGCACCTTCTATCTCTAAAAGGTATTTCCTGTTCTAGAAGACTAGGTACATGGGATGAAATGTAATTGCCTTTATTAGATGGAGATTTTATTCTTTTGCGTCTGGAAAACAGCTGGCTAAGTTCTGACGTTTTTTCCTCTGCGATGAATGATGTTATTACCCAGGGGCCTGGAAACCTTCCCCTGAAACCAGGTGTCTCACGTAGCATCATCACTCTTCAAAAATGAGGTGAGATGAGTTTTACCCTAGATGTCTTAAAAGGTGTCCTGCAAGGAGAAGATTAAAAGGAGACACAGAGATCAAAATGAAAAGGGAACAATGCTGCATACAAGGAGTGGACAGCAGCAATATGGTCACATCTTAAATTTTCTGTTGTTCTTGCTGACTCTTTTCTTTGGAATGACCTTTTTGATCAAGAATGGGCCTGGTGATGAGGTGATCTTGTACAGGTAAATATACTCAGTGTGGGTATGTAACAGTCAATGAAATGATAAAGTTGCAGTCCACATGTTAATGAGAAAAATTCAGTGAAAACAGATTCTCAGTAATGCTTTAATGTAGATTCTTTAAATACATATTTAAAATAGATCAGGACACTGACATAGCCATTTTATACCATCTCAGGAATCCCTGAAAGGGGTTTAACTGCAATAATGTTAATATCAACAAAATATATGATTGGATTACATCATCTTTAGTTTATCCTTCTTTTCAATGAAAATTTAACATAATTTTTACTGGTAAAGATTATTGTTGGAAAATTGCTGTCTGGTAAATTTTTAAAAAGAACAATATTCAGAAGGAATAAAATCTTATGTCATCTGTAGTGATAGACAATACTTTCAGGGAGTGAGTTGACCAGTGGAAAGAATGAATGTGCTAATATCAGGGAACAGGATTGATCAGGGTGAATCTCACAATGGAGATGTTCATTTTCACTGACTAAAGTATGGCCTGGATGCTTACATTTCAGATGGCTAAAGCATACGAGGAAGGGCCAGTGGGCCAGGTTACTGGCAGAATTGTAACTGCCTCAACTTTTCTGAGCTTTAATTCCCTTTTGGACAGTCCGGGGGCGGGG
>VZRZ01008030.1:1372965-1398951 GCA_013398175.1 Climacteris rufus
CCCTCTCACTAAAGAATTTCTTCCTAATATCTAATCTAAACTTCCCCTCTTTCAGTTTAAAGCCATCACCTGTTGTGCTACCACTCTATACCATGGAAAAAGTCCTTTTCCAGCTCTCTTGTAATCCCTTTAGGTACTGGAAGGTGCTATAAGGTCTCCCTGGAACCTTCTCTTCTCCAGACTGAACAACCCTAACTCTCTCAGCCTTTCCTCATAGGGGAGGTGCTCCTGCCATCTGATCGGCTTGGTGGCCTCCTCTGGACTTGATCCAGCAGGTCAATGTCTTCCCTGTGCTGGGAACCCCAGAGCTGGATGCAGCACTGCAGGTGGGGTCTCACTAGATTGGAGCAGAGGGGGACACTCCACTCACTTGCCCTGCTGCCCCACACTTCTTTGGATGCAGCCCAGGACAGGGTGGGCTTTCTGGGCTACAAGCTCACATTGCATGAAACTTCTTGTGACTTTGAACAAATAAAAATTAAAGGACTTGCACTGAGGATTTTACTGCTTGACTATTCTTATATATCACCTTGACTTCTATTTTCATGCTGACAGCTAAACAGAACTTTTGTTGGTTAATTTGAATGTAATCCTTTCAGGTAGTGGACATCCAACCAGCATTTCTGAATGTAATTAGTGAATCAAATAAAATGCTAATGGAAGCAGGTAATTACTTGAGAGCCGATGGGTAATAGTGGGAGGTAATTATTTCAATATCTGCATGCTCTTACTCAAATTGCAGATGGATTGCCACAGCCTTGCTCTAAGAAAGCCTGAAGTGTCACTACTTCATTTTGAAATGGATGGGAGAGAATCATTGCTTAAGCAAGGGTGCATTTCACACCATAAAAGGAAGCACAATCACATAAACAATTTAATTTGATAAGATAGCCTGTAATTTTGACAGGTCAAAGTAGTCCAGTGTATGGAAAATACAGTGCTTCTTAATAGCAGATTTTTAGTCTGTACAAAGTTGATTAGAAAAATAAGATTCATTAAAACATGGATGAAAAACATCTGCTTATATGGCAGATGGTAATTCAGCTATCAACACATCCAACTGTTAAATGAATGGACTGATTTAATACAAAAAGTATGGCTTTCCCTTGTCTGTGGCTCATTCATTTGCAGACTGTTGAAGTAATTTTTTTTATATTAAACTGAACTCTTCAACAATTAAAAATTATTCAAGTCCTCCTCCCCCTCGCCTCTGGCACACACCTTCTCTATTCTATTTAGCATTGCTGCTAAAACAAAGACAAATGATTCATCCTTAATGTGGAAAAGTGGAAAATTTGTGTGTCCTTTCCAGGCATTATAAGACACTGGGCCTAATTTTTGGCTGCTGTAACACTGATTTCTAGGGAGTTGAACAGATTTTATCTGGTTTCTCCTTTACAGTGAGAAGGATGCCTTGATTTACTTCCTGAATTCCTAGAATAATTTCATAATCAGAAGTATTGCAGTAAAGATCTCTTTAGATACTGTGGTCAGAAACAATTTCCTGAAACAATTGCACTGAATCCCACCCTTAAAAGTAATATAATAAAACAATTATGAGCCTTTGCACAGTGCCTTTGATATCCTGGAGGCTAGAAAAAGCTGTCATTATGCATGGACCAGAAGGCATTTCTTGGCTCTTGACTACTCATTGTAGAAGACTATGTTTTGCCTTGCATTATACTTGTGCAATATCATTGCAGTCAAAAGGGTTGTGAAACTGAGACCTGCAGATAGAATTTCAGATGTGTTGCCCTGAATTTATATTGCTCAACTGCTATGCACTGATTTCCCTATTTTGTGAAGTTCCTAAATGTCTGTATGTCATACAAATAAATGCTTAGAATTGGACACTTTTTATTCTTTATGAAGTGTAGCAGCTTTGTGATTGAGCCTAAAATTATTCGGAAGCAAAACTTCAAGTTTTAGAATGACAGAGAAAACCTCAGAGGGCTACTGACACTGAGTCAGTGTGTGGCAAGTGGCTTGCACTTGGTCTGAAACCTAAAAAAGATGGAGAAGATGTTAAGCATAGATTTCTTAAGCAGGGAGAGAATATCAGGACAATAAGAAAGGACTCCTTTGGGACATCTACTAGGCCTTAGCTAACAGACCTACATGTATTTCAAATGAGAATAGTAGCTTCAGCTGTTGTTCATTATTATTAAATTTAGGAGACCGGTACAACACAATAAATAAATTGACTTTGATGCTACTTGGGATGAATAACCATCACAAGCATACTAGGAACTAGGAATTAGGAGTCTAATAGAACAGAAAGAGGAACTGATCATCAGCAGAACTGTATCATGAAGTTTAAAAAGTAATGAAAAGGATGAGAAATTATATTTATTTTTATATCTCACAACAGAAATTATAATGTTTAATAAAGTATAAGTATAAAAGCATATGTTTAAAAAGTATAAGTGGCTTCTTGGTCATTTTGACAAAAAGATAAGAAACAAGATAAGGTAAAGCTTCTTTGAAGATAGAATCAAAAGGAAATACAATGAAATATGAGATAAAAATTAGTATTTTCTTCTGTTTCCAGCAAGAGATTTTCAGTGCAGTTGACCGCGCTTGTTAGTCCTTTGACTCACATAAGCAAGTACTGCTGTGGCTTTGGTGAGAACAGGAAGCTTCCCACTCATATCAGTAATACTTCAGGAACTGACACTTGGGTTTCTCGAGTGCCTGATGTTTATAATGAGCACTTTGGAAAGACATATGTTGTCCTGAACTTTACTTCCTGATGGCTTGAAAATGCATGTTAAATGGTGGTTTACATATCCAAATGTATAACCACAATAAGCCATATTAGAGAAACAGTATCTTTTATTAAAGTTACATGACTCATATATCATAAAAATCTGATGAACATACTGTTACTTGAAAATAGATCATTTATGTTGTGCTAGTGTAGAAATACCATTACAAGGAAGTCTCCAAGGTTTAAAAATCCTTTAAAAATCTTCCAAGATTTAAAAATCTCTTCTCTGGAAGTGAGCACCAAAAGAACTCAGCAAAATCATCTCCATTACTCTATTGATCAGATTCTCCACAGCGTTTCATTATTTGTTCCTTGAAGTCAGCGTCAAATAAGCATGTCGATGCAAAATTCCTCTGTCTCATTTTGAGGAAAAAAAAAGGTCTGTCATGCAAGCTATTCTCAAGCTATGTCAGGAATTCAGCATGTTAAAGACTTTGATCATATTTCTGGAAGTACCTGTTATAAGACTGTGTAGAATTCATGTACATGCAGACATTCAGAAACAGCACCCACTTTTATTTGTATTAGACTGACTCTGAAACTTGTTGGACACTGAATTTCTACTATCCAAATTCCAGTTCAGGAATGCTCACCCTTTAATGAATGGACTTGCGTTTTCAGCACTCATTCCTCTCCAAGCAAAAAAGCAAGGCACAAATTTGCCAGCAATAACAGCAACGGACAGGCTGTCTTAGTTCAGCCTCAAAGCAGTTTAGAAAGTAATTTTCATAACATGGTTGGGCAGGTGGAACTTTGGATCAAATTTACACAGGTGGTATAACTTTTTCATAATTCGATGAACCTTTCAGGTAGTAAACTTTCACTCTGCTTCTGAAGTCTCCTCACATTCAGGGTACCTTTCTTTGGAATGTAGTGTTTAAAAATAATTTCCCTTGAAATCAATAAGTGACTCATCAAGACAAATGTTTTGAACAGGATTTTGTATTTACTGGCATATTTCAGAGCTGGGATCAATGAGTGTACATAGCTTGAAAAGCCAATCAACCTTTAGTAGAGCCTGAAAAAAGTACTGTTGTGCTGCTGCAATTGTAGAACAGGGGGTATTTGTTTCCATTTATAGTGAGAAAGTGGACATATTATTCAGCAAATCATTACAAATTCAATGCATTCTGAGATTTTTAGTATTTTTATATGATTTCGTCCATTCATACAGAGAATATTTAATAATTTTCTGCCAAAATATTCCCTTATTTTATTATTTTGCAAATTGACATTTTTTGTGTAAATGTTTTAAAAGGTCAGTTCATAGCAGTAAAACAAAATGTATTTCACAATATATTTTCTGCTAATTGTTCTCCAAAGTTTTTTCTAAGAATTTGTGTTACTGTTGGAGTTAAACTACAGCAATAACAGAAGGAAATTAAAAAAGGACTTTTTGAGGCAGAGGCTAAGCCATAAGTGAAACATGCCAAATAAAGAGGTCTGTGACAAATGCTGACGTTTCAAGGCACACTGATCTAAAGGGTCCTGATATTAATTTTTGAATTGAGGTAACAGTGAAATATTAGAGTTCAAACTGATTCAACTTCACAGACACAGAGTACAAACACCTGAGCTGGGAATCAGATCTCTCCTGCAGACTGTGGTAAGAAAAGGAATTTCTCTGGTATGCATCTGATCTCATAATACACCTTTACTGTGAGTGAGATGCACTCTGCAACTGGCCATACAGTGGTTGTGCACTTAGCTCGTAGGCAGATATCTTCACTGTATGCTTTTTGTCAAAAGAAGTATATTACAGCTCTTTTTTTCGACACAAATAAATGAAGGAAATACTGTTGACAAAGATCTCTCTTTGATGGAAAAGCACAGAGTATTCCAGGTTAATGTTTAATGGAAAAACTTGAGGTTAATATTTGACCATTTTTCACCTTTGTGGCTTCACTCTGACTTATAAAAACATTGAATAGATGTTACTATTAGGTAGATGAGATTACAGTACACCTTCAAACTGAAGAAAATACCATGTTAATTCAAGTTTGGAACTTCATTATGTTCGTTATACCTGGACTTCTGTGATTTTTTTTTCCTGACTTTTAAAAATTATACACAAGCGATTTATTCAATATGAAATGAATAAGTAAATGAACTATTTTATTTTTCACATGATGGTTTTGTTTGAAATATCCTTATTTCATTCTTATTTTTTCTAATATGGTTTTTCTTCTTTTTTTTCTAATATGGTTTTAAAATCATCCACTTCGAACTCCCTCACCCAGGACCCAATTAATCTCATCTGAATGAACCTGCTTACAATGCAAAGAGTGTTGAAATCAGTGGACAAATTCCCTTGAGTTGAATGGACCCACTTGAATGGAGCATGAATCTTTGTAATCAGTGTTAAAAATTCTCAAAGTCTTATAAGATTAAATCAAACCAAATCTTACGTGCTTGGAAAAAAACACATATGTCTACACTATTCTGATCAGCTTCACATTTCAAGCCTGTTCTATTCCATCTGAAAATGGTCTCAAAATAGAGCTATAAATGAGGAAATTTGGTTGTTTTCTTTTCCTAAGCTTTAAAAATCATAATTTCCCAGAAACTGGCACAGAGGAAATTAATCCTCTAGGTGGATTATCCAAAGACATAAGTAACAAAAAACTAGTTTACAAGTAGTAAAGGCTTAATAATTTAATTACAAATGACGCCTAAAAGGCTAGCCCAAAAAACTGAGGCCAGGCAGGAGTAAGGGAATAAAAGGTGGGTATTTATTTGAAGGGTACATTTAGGGCAGACAAAGCCCCCTCCTTGGGACATCACCCAAAATGGACGATGAATCATGAGTTCTCCACACTTTTAGAGGTTTGGTCCATTCACATATCAGCATAGATTTACCAATTAAAACTTTACATTTTCCCCCTAGCTCGCTTTCCCCCCGCTTTAGAAGCTTGGGTCTGGGCAGTCTAAGCGTCCTTGGAGGGTAAGTACAAAGTGGTAGTGTTATGTCTATAGAAAACAGCAACCAACGAGATATAAAGCATACATGCCAGACAATGCAGGATTTGAAAAATACAAGGGTTAAAACCTCAGGCAACACAAAAAAAGACATGAAGAACTGTAAATATTTTGTAGTATTATAATTAATATAGAGTATAGGAAAAGCTGTGAAGTATTGGCAGATCTATGAGCAGATGAAATGAAACTAGAAAACACATGTCTCGGTGTAGTCAAGACTTCAATTTGCTGTTTGCTGACTAAGTCATGAAAGAAAAAACATAACTTTTGGTTCCAAAGCCTCATGGATTATAAAACCATGAAGAGAAGCCTTGTGGGACCAGCAAGTATGTGGTGGAATAAGTTAAAGACAAAGATAGCAATCCAGAAGAAATTAGTAATGGCAGCTTCTCTCACAAACATTTTGTTGGATCTGTTACTCAATTTTTCTGGAAGACAGAGGTAGAAGGTAGTGTAATTAATTCATCAGATTTTAAAATATAACTCATATCTCAGAGTGTGTGTTCTGAAGAAAACTCAACCGTACATGAACTTTCCTGCAATAACATACATTTCCCCCACTGTGGTCATCTCTGAACTCCCCCCTCTTGGAAAGAGGCTTGAGGAAAGAGAAACTATTCCATATTTAGTGTTAAGTGGTGTGACACTTATCTCTACAGCATATTTCTGTAGGCAAAATATAGAAGGGAAAAAGTGAAACACAGCAGTGGTTTATCCCATGGGGAAAGAGGTGGACTGTAGTCCAGCACAAGATCTATTTCTTCTGCCATGCATTTACTCATGGGGAATAGAAGGGGAAACCAAAAGACAGTTTGAGTGAACAGGTAAATGAATCATTACGTGATGAACAAAAAAAATATACAAAGAAAAAGAGGGAAAATAAAGGACTTTTTCTTTCAAAAAACCCCCCCAAACTCTAACCTATATATAGACCAAATTTATTGATTTACAAAAAATAAACAGCAGCTTTTAAAGGTAAAATTAATTTGACTATATATTATTGTCAGCCAACTTTATTTTATAGGAATTTTAAACAATGGAAATAATTGAATCCTCTACATGAAAAACAACCAGCAAGACTCTCTTGATGCTGCTAGATATTGATTTCTCTTATCTCATGCACTCAAACATGGTCAACACAGTAACAGCTAGAGGGAAGAACAGCAGCTGTCCTAAAAAGAACCAAACTGGAAGGCACATTGCCCAAGAATGAGAAAAGACCACCTGCAGCTGCCCAGCATGGCCCCAGGAACAGGCAGCCTGGCAAACAAAAAGGATGGGCTGAAGCAGCATGGAAAGTTCTAGAGCAAGCCAAGGGTACCCAGAAGGTCAAGGCAGGCGATTACATCACTCTCAGGTTGCTGCCATTGGTAAGATGTGAAAGGGCTGATACAAGTTCCCTAAGGCAAAAAGGAAAAACAATGTTTAATTTTGTGAGGAGAATGAAAAAGAGCAGCTGAGTGACAGCTTAGTGATCAACAGGATGCTTGTTTGGCAAAGTTAAAGCAGTTTATCTGTTTTAAAAACAAGGCAGGAACATGGGTCAAAATGCTGTGATCAGAGGAATCTGTGCTGGTTGTGAAAAGTCATAAAACAACTACCTAATATTTTGTAGCCTTGCTATTTGCCCTTTGGACAGTTAAACATATATTTACAAAATATATTTTCTGTTTCTCACATAATGAGTTTAAAAGTGACAGAGAAGAGAGTCCAGTACACAATACATCTGCTTAAATGTAAGAACCTGAATGTGTCAGTCTTCCTCTTCTAAGAGTCTGCTTTGTTTTACTCAGCAGGTTCTGTTCAGCACCCTCAGAGGGAGACTGTCACCTTACAGTTCTGCCCCATAGAATTTGCAGGTTACAGGCAACTGCAATCACTGTGCTCAATTAATAACACATATAGAGCTGTGACTGCTGAGTTTGATACTCACAGAAAATCTAAACCTCGTCACCCCCCAAGATACCACCTTAGCTAGAGTACTGACAGACAGAGAAAACAATTAGGTCTGCTGAAGCTAGAACACACTTGAGTCATATTATTTCTCCTGCTGTAAATGTTATTAGTAAGTATTGATTAATTTCACCAGTAACTACACCACAAATCAAAGGCTTTAAAGCCTTCTGCTTGGGTGGGAAGTGTGTGCAGTGACTGTAAATGGGACTGGTTCATTATATCAGTGTAATTAAGTTAAAATGTCATGAAAGTGAAACATTCTGGAAAACTGAGAAATATTTCCTTATATTGTGTGAACAGCATATTAGAAACAGGTTTCTATAAAGAATAGCATTAATATAAAATACCAAATACTAATCCATATTAAAATTTTCTTTTTACAGCAAACAAAATAAAGGAAATTGTTTTGAGATTAAAGTGTGGCTGCCTCAGATGAACATCCCCTTCAAATCTAAGCTGTACCCATTAAAGTGAACAGAGATATGTCAGGAACAAGGAAGTAGGTGTGCCTAAGAGTAACACAAACAAACCAGGGACAACTTAGGCTTACTGCCTTCTGTAGTCTCCAGACTGTATTTACATTATGCTGTGTATTTCCACTTTAACAGGAAAAATGTCACATGCAATGCACAGGGATGAGCCCATAATGAAGAAGGAGGGGATCCCCAAGGTGGCCACAGTGCCCTGGCATGGTCCCTGCCTACTGGAGGGACATAGTCTGGTGTTCTTTCTACCAAGCTGTGCTGATCCATCAGGGACTGGGGACATCCAGAAGAATACAGGAAGACTACAGTACTGTTTCTTGAAATGGTCAGTATCTTGTAGGCAGCCTAAGCACATTTTCATTTTAGGCCACTTGTAAGGAAAACATGGATGAAATAGTTTTGGAAAGGTAAGGTTTCTTCTTAGATCAAACTGCTTTAAAGAGAGTATGCACGGCATTGCGCTGCCTTGTGTTTATTGGCCAGTGAAACCAACAACCAATGCTCTGTGAAACTTCCCCATGGCTACATCCTTCTCCACATTGAAAGGTTCAGAGGAATTCAAGTGTTTCAAGTTTTTATTAAGCAGTGGTTTTTTTTCCATCCAGAAGCTGAAAGATGCTTGTTTCAGCATTTTGTCACTACTTTGGCAAACCCTGCCGGGGTACCACCCCAACTCTAGCCAGATCTTGGCAGATGGTGGTTGCTAGATGGAGTGATGAAGCTGTAATTAATATAGAGGATTTGGTTTGTTCTAGTACAAGCCACTCTTGTTCCAGTTTCTTTGAGCAGGCTGCCTGCAAGTAATGGCTTGGGACTAACTGCCATAAAAATTAGGCATGAAAATTAGGAGAGGTACGGTCGTCTACTGCAGGGCTGCTAAACTGCACTGAGTAAGGAGGCTTTATGCCACAGGCTAACAAAAGCCCATATTTCAACTCAGTCAAGTTGGATTACAGACACACATGTAAACTACCTGATTCAAAAGATCTCCTCTCACTCAATCTAGCTCCAAATATTGCAAGAATGTGTATGAAAAATGCAGCACTGGAGACTGATTTGTGTGTATCAGATATGTGAATTTCCTAGATTCCTACTGACAACCTTAAAATGCACCTTGCACATACTCCCCATACAAAGACACCTGTAAAGAGGACATGTTGGGTTTTTGCTGTTGGATAGACAGGTCCTGTTATTATTGCACAGCCAGTAATGTTGGGCTCTTTTGCTGCTTGTTGGCTTGCCTGAACACAGAAATTCATCCAGATTTTAACCGAGTTCATGGCCATGGTCACTGATGGTTGAAATGGCAGACTGCAGAAGAGAGCACAACCCAAGGCTAGTGCTTGTTTATGTATTTCTACGTCTTATAACAAATACAACAGTAAAAATGATTACTTTCTTAATGGGGAAAATGTTTGATTATGGGCATGACTAAAACATAGTTTGTTATCCAGAATCACAGGTCTACAGGCCTTATATATACAATTTTTCAAACTGTGTTTCTTTCTTTTATGAATTAAAATAATTTAATTGGGTTTCTTTGGGTTTCTGGTCAAAACAGATCTTTAAAAAAACACCATTTGAAATGAATGTATCCTGAGGGATTTTTTTCTTTCCTACTCTTTTTATCCACCTGTTATTTTCTTCAACACATTATATTTTGACAGTGTCTGCATCTTGCCTTTCCATTTAACTTTCCACTGCTGTGAAGAGTGTTTTGGAAAGAAAAGGTATTTCTTTTTTTTTATTTTCTGACATAAGGACTAAGAAAAAAATTGCCTGATGGAGCTATTACCTTCAAGTACTTTGCCAATCTGATGATAATGAAAGTTATTTCCTCCTGTAGTTAAAAATACACTTTTCAAAGTAATCATTTCACTTCTTGAACCACTTCTCATGACTCATTGCTCCAAGGCAGGGATCCACAGCATTGTTTCTGAAGTTCTCAACCAAAGAATATTAAAAAACCATATCATTCTGTAAATCAATGTTTCCCTAAGTGTGAAAAACAGTTAAATCCAGAGGCAGGTGTGAGTCTGAAACTGAAACAAACTACACAAAAAGACCAACATACTAGATAACAGCTTTCTCTACTTAATTATAGAATTTTGAAGATGTTGGAAACTACCTGATGTTGCAAATAAAGCAAAATAAATTTAAATTAAGGTTTTAAGAAACATTTGGATGCACAGCTTGGGCTGAAAAAACTTTTCCACTCCCACTTATCCAACTCTTTATGTCTAGGTTAATACATCCATATAATTTAGGTGTTGGGATATTTTAAGCCTGTGTATGGATTTATCTCTTGTGAAGCCTGCACTTTTGGTTGATTAAACAGTGTGTCTCAAAAGAGTTCTAGTTAACAATGAAATAAGTCTGTTCCCTTATAAAGAGCTATGTTCAACGGGGTTCTTCTGAAAGGCTACTGACCATCCCATCGCACCACTGCAGGAATAAATTTAGCACTTTCCCAGAAGCAAGGAGCCCTAAGATTGAGGCAAAGGCACTCCAGGTTGACAGATATCAAAAATTTGACTGCTATATTCACATGGCTGGAAAAACATGGTAAACGGGTGCACCTTGTGGCAGGCAGACTCTGGCTGGACACCTGGTTCTCACCAAATCTGCTCTATCACTGCTCTTTTGAGCTGTATAGGGGAGAGAAAATATAACTGAAGGCTCATGGCTCGAGATAAGGACAGGGAGAGATCACTCACCTGTGACCATCATGGGCAAAGCAGACCTCACGTGGGGAAATTAATTTATCTATTACAAATAAAATTGGAGTAAGATAATGATAAATAAAACCAAATCTTTAAAAACACTTTTCCCCCACCCCTCCCTCTTTTATAGGTTCAACTTCACTCCTGAATTCTCTCTGTCCTCCCTGCCAAGAGCAGAGGAAAGGAGAAATGGGGCCTGTGGTCAGTTCATCGCACATGCCGCTCCTTCATCCTCAGAGGTAGGACTCCTTACACTCTCATACTGCTCCAGTGTGGGGTTCCTTCCTCTGGAGGCAGTTCTCCACAAGCTTCTGCAACATGACTCCTTTCCACAGGCTGCAGTTCTTCACAAACTGTTCCAGTGCAGGATCCCTTCCACAAGGTGCAGTCCTTCAGGAACAGGCTGCTCCAGCATGGGTTCCCACAGGGTCACAGGTCCTGCCAGCAAACCTGCGCCAGTGTGGGCTCTTCTCTCCATGGGGCCACAGGGCCCGCTCCGTCATGGATTTCCCCCTGAGTCACAGCCTCCTTTGGGCATCACCTGCTCCAGGATGGGGCCCTCCATGGGCTGCAGGTGAATATTTTCTCCCCGCCATGAACCTCCATGGGCTGCAGGGACACAGCTGCCTTACCACAGGCTGTACCAGGGGCTGCAGGGGAATCTCTGCTCCGGCACCCAGACCACCTCCTGCCCCTCCTTCTACACTGACCTGGGTTTCTGAGGGCTATTTCTCTCACACACATCCTTACTCCTCTCTTCCTTGGCTGCAATTGATCTCATGCAACATCTTTTCCACTTCCTTAATATTGTTATCCCAGAGGTGCTGCCACTGTGGCTTAGCTTGGTCTTGACCACTGGCAGATGTGTCTTGGAGATGGCTGGCACCAGGGGAAGTTTCTGGCTGCTTCTTACAGAAGCCAACCCTGTAGCCCCTCTACTACCAAACCCTTGTCATGCAAACCCAATACAGACGTTTACAAAAATAAATAAACAATCAAAATCTGCATGCAGTTGTGTTATCTCTGAGTGCTGAAACTTCCAGTAAAATCACTCAACAAAACTTACATATTATTTGACTCCATAACACATTGCTGAAGCTACCTCTCTGGTGGCAGCACACTGTGCAGGAGGAGCTGCAGCTTCCATTGTGGCTGTAGTTTATTGACCTTCTGCTAAGGACATCCCAGACAAAGTGACGTATCATAGGGAAGAGAGCAAGAATCTCAGTATAAAGCCCACTCTTTCTCCACCACTGAAACTTAGATCTTTGCTTCATGAGCTCATCTTGTTGCTGTTCTTTCACATTTGTAATCACTGAAACAGGCTGCTGTGACTGTGGAGGTGGTGTGTTGGGCCTGTGCGAGGCAAATCAGCCAGCACATACGTGTGGGCAGCCGCCTCATTGTAATTTAGAGAGGTTTGTCAGTGAGCTGTAAGGATGGGTGGATGGAAGAGTGGCAGGAGCAATTTGAGGCTGTGTGGGAGAGGAGATGGTGGCCCTATACATGCTTTGCGTGCAGATGGGAGCACCAACGCTCCACTGGAGAGGAGTTCAAATGCTGAAATTCCAGTAAAACATAAAAGCTAAAAATAACAGACTGGCTCTTTGTCTGGAGTAAATCAGCAGGAATGTGTTGAATCTCTGGATTTACCTCAGCTGAGAATCTCAGTCTGGGTACCTCACCCTCATCTCACACTGCTCTGCCAGCACTTCAGGGGATATCTTGATCATCTGGATTTAACCACATTGCAGTGCTGGGTTGAGAGGTGGAAGAAATTGTATAACAAGAATTTTTAATAACTATTCTTATTCATTTAATGCTGCACATATTTATACTCCATTCTGAATAAATTAGTTGCTCTAAAATAAAAGTTTCATAGATGATAAAGATTTTGTCTTTTTTAGACTACTGTAGAACAGTTTAAAAAATAGCAGCTCAGTTGCAATCAACAGAAACACTTTAACATAAAACTATTATAGTGAGAAAACTGGTCTCTGATACCTGGAGACTCTAAAACAGTTACTTGATTTGTAAAACTATTACATACAACTTACATGCATTTTCAGAAAACAGGTAAGCTGGCATGAAGGAAATTTTTATCCCTTCTGCTGAAACCAGTTCTTAACTTAGGAAAAATTAGTAACATTTTACCTGGAAGCACAACATGTCCCTGGTTTGAAGTTAATTTAAATAAATGATTGGGCATCCACTGCTGCAATTAATTAGTTGTCAGAGCTTTCTTGTATCGGAATTCATTTCTGGAGAACAAGAGAAGTGAGCTTTGCTTTCAAAACCTTAAAAGAAAAACACATTTCAAACACTAAAAAAGCCTGTCTGTCATCCACTGATGTGAGTGTATCAGACAATGCACGTTTAGCTGGAAATCAGTAAGATTTCCTTTGATAAATTTTAAACATCCAGAATCCAGCAAGCCCACTCCTGTTTATAGTCTAGAAGTAACATCTCTGTCCCTGAAGGTCAGGGCTTTTGTGTGTAAAAAGACACAAACGGGTTTCATGAGATGGCTCTTTGCCACCTCCCAATCTTTCTCTGTGAATCTCATGTCATCATCCTGGTGCATTTCCTTCAGAACTAGAATTTTTCAATAATCAGCCCAAGCTTAATAAGATATCACTATACACTGTAGCAAGGAAGAACAGCTCTATCCTTTAAGTCTTACCATAATGCTTAAAAAAAGCATACCAGCCTGGCAGTTCTTAATCTGAACTTGTTCCAGCTCATCTCCTCTGTTTCTTATTGTCATTCATATCCTTGTTTAAAATAGCAGAGTCTCCATCAATTTTTATTTCCCTGTCATCTATTATTCTTCTCAGCCTTGAGCCATATTAAACCAAAGCTTTCATACTTTCCATCCATTGTCATCTGTCTCATGCTCAGCTTTTAGTTGTGTTTAAAGCACTCTTAGCAAGAAAACAGTCTGCAATGTGTGATCAAAGTGTGCTTAGGAACTTATCCTTTATTCTGTTACTTAAAAACTTAAAATTTAAGCTTTTGAGGTAAACAAATAATTTGTAATGAAAAGTAAATTAGATAAAATTGTTTGTGACTATTGTGGTTTATCTTCAAAACTTTGCAAATTTATTATATGCAGAACATGTCATAAAGTAATACAATGTGAGCTGTTACAAATTACAGAATGCATGTGAATTAAACAAAATCAGAATATAATGTGATATTAGGTCATCAAATTGTCAATGTACTTTATGCCCCTGAGCTGTTTATAAATAGGTAACAACATTGAAATATTCATCATTTCAGAAGGTTTATAAATAGATATGTAATGTTTTTCCCTACATGAATAACACATTTTCAGTGTTCCGTATTAGAGCTTGAAAATCATGTCATACTCATTAGTGTACATTAAGCCACAGGACTTTGGCTCATCGCAGTTAATTAGTGGGGGGGCGGGGGGAAGCATAGTACATGAGAGCTGGTAAAAAAAAAAGAAGATGCAAGGAAGGACACACAAAGAAAACTCATTTTCAGTTGTGAATAATGTATTCATGGAGTTCCACCTAGTAAACGCAAGCACAAATATATTCATGGACTGTATATTATTAGCTTGAATGTGAAAGAATAATTTTTTTCTAGGTGGCTAAAATCTGCTTGGAAATAGTGCAGCTGAAAATGTTAGTTTTCCAAACTAATTTTTGGGCAGTGCCTTTTAATAATTTGTGCCTTAGAGTGCATTCAGATTTTACACAAAGTCCAGTTTTGTGCTGTGGGGACTATGGTCCCTAGGTTGCTTCAGGAGGCTTGCTTTCTCTTACCTCCCAAGGGAAGGTAATCCAGACTTGAAAATGTGCATGGTTCTGTCAGGTCTCTGGACATCCTTTTCTGACCAGGTGAATGCACCGAGGAAATGAAAGTGGATTTAGACCCCTATTATCCTGCTGGAGGATAATGCTTATAAAAGTGAGCAGAATGGTGTAAAGGGACTCAACTCTTCTGTAAGGACACACAAAGCCACAGGCTCATAATCTGTCATTAAAACAAATGTACAATGTCACTGAAAGATATTTAGCAGGAAATACAAGACAAGAGAGTAAATTAGGAGTCTGGGTCACAGTTTGGAGACTGCAGCTGCTCTTAGAGAAGCAAGTGCAAAGAGACTGAAATGAGTCTCAGCTGTTATACACCTTGTTTTGCTGGAGTTTTCTCTGTGGATATCACAGCTTCATGGCATTGCTTGCAGGCTCTGGCATTGCTTTGAAATAGAGTACACCTCGTCTGAGAATTCAAATGTGACTTTGTTCTTGCTTAACCATGGATCTGCAGTGATGACAATGAGTCAGGCTGGGGTTTGACAAGGGCGTTTTCCCACTGAGGTTGATTTGCTCTAATGGCTATTGATTCAACAGACTGTAACTTGGGAGAAAGGAGGAGCGGTGAATGGAGCTGAGCTGGAGGAATTAAATTACCCTAATGTAACTTTTAATGGACCTACCAGCAGTGTCCACTCCTTCCAGAAGGCCCCCAAAACAGTTCAGTCCATAATTTCAGGCATTATCAGAGGCAGTTGCATTGCTAATGCTGTGTATTGATAAAAGGATAAATGCTATTTTTGCTCTCGGTGTCAGGAGGACTGGGTATCACATTAACAGCATAGATCACTGAAGTTCTGTCCTTGAAATAGTCGTGGCTTTCAATTTCTTTCTCAGCATGTGTTTAAATATTCCCAAGAGCACCAAACTGCCTCAAGTTGCTTCCTGTTTAAATAAAAGATGATTCCTCTTTTTATTCTGTGGAATCCATTCAAAAGAAAAGGTCATGCCCAAAGGGAGAAAGCAATTTCCTTATTCTTCATTTCAGAGCTCTAGGGATTTGTAATTTAAGTTTCCCAGAACAGCCTCCATGTTTTATAATTGATATTCTTTGTTAATTTTCTTTTTTGGGGGGATGGTGGTGTCATGTTTGTCTAGTCTTAAAGCAAACCCAGCATTTACAGCTGTTAAACCCTAGAGCCCTCAGAAATGCAGTAAGATTGAGATATCTTAAGATTAGGTAGAAGGATAATAAAAATAAATTATTTCTTTCAATTTACTTTTTTTTCTGCTGATGCCTGACACCTTTCTTTCTCACTTAAGAAGGGAAGACCATGGAACATTTCAGAGGGAGGTATTAATGTTTAATAATAAGCATTTCTTCAGAGGTGACTGAAATGTTTTTCTTTTTCAGAAAGTTTTACAAGATTTTTGTCTGAAAATTGATGTGACCTGGAAATTAGGCTGATGGGGAGAAATTATTTCAGCAGCCCCCAATGATATTTGAAAAGAGATTTATTTTTCTGATTATATAATAAAGCATACATATTTTAAAAATTGGTTTTGTTTGTTCCATTTTTTTAATGTTATGTCTTACATTGTTTAAACTAGATTAATGAAAATAGAAATAGAATAAATTGTTCAAAGATAAGCCCCTGTGGGCATTGTAAACACCAGCATAAATGGATCTAAATCCATTTATTTCTACAGAAGTTCAAGCTCAGGAGTCAAAACGTAACACCTTAAATTGGTTACTTTACATTACTATAAATATTTTTATTTTTGAAGAATGGATAATAGATGGATCTCTCACATTATGTGATCAACTGCTAAAATAAATTATGATATATAAGTATTTATTTAAAAATTTATTCTAATATTCAGGGGTGTTCAACTGCATTTAAAAACTCACAGTCAGGAAACCACTATCTTTGTCTGGAATCTGATTTCATCTGAATTCATTGCATTTTTCATGCTAGTAAGTAAGTAGAAGGTACTTGCTAAATTACTCAATACTGCCAAACTAACAAGTATGCTAAATGTCATTAGGCTTTTTTTACTTTCTTTACAGCCTCTTTTCCCTGATCCTCCCTTCTTACACAAACTTTGTCTAGCTGGATTTCTGGAAATGCCCTGCTGGGCAGGATGAGAAAAGTTATTAGGACTCCTGGTCACCTACTTGACTGCCTCTCTTTGGCTTTGGACACTGTCAGTAGCCCTCCCTTCTTTTGATCTCCCTGACCTCCTTCCTCCACCCAAACATGCTCCAGGCTGTGAATTTATTTCCCCTGTACCTTCCCAAAGGCCATCTGAAGAAGCATAAGACCAAAATTTTCTGTTCAGTCCCATGTTCTTGGCCCTTACTTGTCACAGCATGCCTTGCAGTGGCCCACAGCATCGTTTGGAGCCTGGATGCTCCCTGAAGTGAAGAAAATTTTGTGGATGCCTGGTGTTATCAACATCTGGCTTTGTTAGGCTCATGAGGACAATGGTGAGTGCAGCCGCTCTCCTGGGATGATGGGAGGGACTGCAAAACAAACTGGCAAACTGTTCCTAAACAACAGTCATTAAAAGCTGGGGTTTTCAAGCTGACATAAGTGAGCAAGCTTAATGAATATTTACAAATAAAAAATTGGTTTAGAACTGTCTAGATCAGCTCATGCATAATTCAAAAATCAGAGTTGAAAACCAAAGACCTGCAGTCTGCTTTCCTTAATGTAACGTTAAAGGTACACATTTTTATAAGTAGGCCATCACCCATTTTTATCCCACACAGGTCCAGACTGATTACCTCCTACATGTGCATTTGTTATTCATAAGTATCTACTGAAAACTATGGATTAACCATTTTAAGAGCATGGTTCATTTGTGAACTTTCTGCCTAGCTTTCCACATTTCTTATTTGTAATGGATAACACCGTGAGTGGATGACTGAATCATTTTGACAGTAGAGCTAATAATGGAGCATGAGACTATGATATAAACTTTCCTTATAAATAATCATGGAGGTCAAAAAAAACACATGGGTGCTAAAAACCCTACAGCTTTTTGGCATACAAAGTATATTACATACTTGAGAGGAATCTTTGTGGGCAGTGAGTAATGCAAGCACACAAGCATAGCAAACCAAACTGATAGTCTCTGTTCACAGGGACACTGGATCAGGCTTCTCTGATTGTGTGTTTGATGCTGGCTGAAGTAATGTATGAGAAATTGTTCTATTAAGCTGAACGAAATTTCACAAGGGTGCCATGGTGGCTATACAATATTCTTAATCTGACTGTGATTATTGTGGCTTGGTTTGAATGGATGAGGTCTAGGGGAGCATGTGTGTGAGAGGAAGATAACAAGAAGGATGACAAGTGACAAAATACAATAAAGATAAAAAAGACACTGTTGCTATTCCATCCAAAGTCCTGGATGTGATCTCTGCAGCAAATGAAAGAAGCTAAATGTTCAACTACTCTCTAAATTTTCATTTTATGCATGCACAATTACATGCAATTACAAACCCATTCGTACACCTAGAAAAGTATTTAAATTAATATGAAAAAAATTTGCATATGTACATTTAGAGTCTGGTTTACAAACCTGAATAAAATATCATCATGTGGAGGAACCTTTTCCAGCACTGACTCAACAAATGTGTTCAGAAGTGAAAATACATGTCTGACACATAAACCTCTGTACTCTTTCAACAACAGGTACCACCTAGGGACAACCTGGTAGTAATTTCCCAGCCTGAGAACAAACCAAACCAAAGGAGGAACTGCCCTTTCCCCACTCCTACCTTCTCTAATGAACAAATTATTCAAAGATATAAACCAAGCTGTTGAGAAACTTCAGACTAAAGAATGTGCAGCAGGTGGCAACATATGTGTCCAGTTAGTTCCAGCCAAAACAGTCTAATTTGCAGAAAAGGGTACAGAATATTGCTGTGACTCAGCTGAGGGGGTGATTCAAAGATGCTCTAGCTTAAGTGTTAGGCTTGATGAAGCGAAGAGTTATTAATTAAATGGAATTTCTAGACTATCCTGACCTGTTGGGTATACAATAATTCACTTTATATTCTAAATTTTGTCTGTCTGTTTGGGGCTCATTTTCCTTTGGGATTTGGTCTTCTGTTTCTCCATGTCCAAAAACATTAAAACAAAAATATTTACATAGCTTAAAGCTTATGAAAAAATTAAATTAGTTAGGCCAAAACCAAATAGTGAAATATCTGACTTTTTGGCCCTTGTAATAAACTGAATTGAATATTTAATTATTTTTTAACATGTGTACTCTCCCTCTAGTGGTGACGTAGTCACTGCTTGACCCAGTCATCACATTTCCAACTGCAATGTGATTATGGCTTGTCTGAATTAGTAATTTTGGTGATATTGTATCATAAGCAGTTGTTCTGACTAGCAACAAATGGCACTTGCATGTTGAATAAAGAGAATAAGAATGAAGGAAGCAGCAGCTTCCAGAAGGCAACAGTCCAAATAGCAAACAACCTATTAGAATAGTGACTAAAAGCTATTATTACCTGCTGGGTATGGGACTGGATTTTAGTAGTTTCTCTTTAATTATGTCTTCAGAGTTACAAGAACGATCATAGTTATGAAATTATTTTTTTGGTTTACACCAAAACACAGGCCTAACAATGCTCTAAAACTCATGTGGTTAAGCCTGATTACTGAAACCACATAGTCCAAACAAGTGATTAAATTTCATGAGATGGAATATAAATGAATATTAAGCATATAATTAATGTTGAAATAGAAATTTTCCTACATTAGGTCATCAACAAGTAGTGGAATGATTTGGGAAATTGTAATTTCTTCTGATAAAAATCTCCTAGCGAGGAAAGGAGAGAGGAAAGATGGGTGGCTACTTGCCACGCCTGTGTGGATTCAAAGGGCTGCAGAGAGCCCGCCGTGTGTGCTGGGAAGCTGCGTCTGCGGGGCGCTGCCCTCAGTTCCTCTTCACAGGAACACGGTGAGCCTGGGAACGGGCACACTGGAGTGGCGTCTCCACACCACGTGGAATAAGCACAGCGGAGACAAAGAGATATATAGGAGGGGCTTCCTCCACATGGTCCAGGTCTAATGTGAACACGTACAGAAGGAAAAAAGCACGCATGCGAACGGGCGGTGCACTTTTAAGATTGAAGGAAGGGAGGCAGAGCGTTGACCAGAGCCAATCACCGAGAGAATGGGGGGGGGACGCGGTTTGACTGACAGGTTGCCAGCCCAGCGAGACCACGGTCCGCCAGCACGTGGCCCCCGGAGCCGGCAGCTCCCAAGTGCCGCGTCCACCGGCGAGGAACAGCCCGGGCAGCTCAGCTCGGGCAGCTCAGCCCAGACAGGGGGACACCCTGCCCAAGCCGGCAGGGCCGGCCCCGTGGGACCGCGTCGTGCCAGCGGTGCTGCAATAGCTACTGTTGAAAATGGTCTGAATTTAGGTCTTTCTTTGGGGGAGAATTATTTTTGGGAAACCTTTCTGAGCAGATATAACACTGATGGTTAATTTGCACCAAAAAGAAACCAAGGGTACCTCCTTTCTGAAATGAAGCCAAGTGAAACCAAGCCAAACTAGAAAGCAAGCCAGAGTTTCATAAATTAGAGTTATTTCTTAAGAGGGTCTCACTTACCACAAAACCATATTTTTCACAAAATTCACATTTTTACAGAAAATTTCCAACAAGTTTGTGTATTGAAAGAGCTCTTCAATCTGAACAGTTGACATTTCTGGCATGTTGGCTGTACTGAAAAGGGATAGCTCTCATATAAGCACTTTTAATCACTGTCTGTTGAAGAGATTCATGAAACTGATCTGATTTTTTTTTTCATCTGGAGTGCTAACAAACAAAGAGAACAAATTTACCAACAGATCTGGTAATATAATCCAGGAATTTTAAGGGACTAAACTACTTCAGGGTTTTTTGATTTTTTTTTTTTTAAACATGATCATGAAGACTAAATTAATGACTAAAAAAATACAGGCGTCTTGAAATTATTCTGTTTTCCTAATTTAATGTTATCTTCTTAATTATAATCAATGCTCTTAGGAAAACTAAGCCTTCAAGTGAGAATGTCAGATAGAAGAAAACCCTTCTTTGTTTGCTTTTGATTTTGTCAAGAAAACATTGATTAGAAAATTGCATATTTTAGAACAATTGGAAACTAATTTTCCTTTGTGATTTTCCAGGAATCTGAAATTCTGCCAGTTATTTTCAAAACTGTACCTGCATATGAATGCAAATCCTTCTGCAAGGTAAATAAAGTGGTTACTTGTACCAGCATTTCTACTACATAAAGTGAGTTTTGTCTGGGGTTTGGGTTTCTTTGGCCAGGGGATAGGAAGAGTTAATTAATACTTAATTAAGCACTTATGCTGCTTTTTATTTATTTTTAAGAAAGGCTCCACTTTAAACAGGTACAGTTTCTTTTTAAATGTTTCTCAAGAAAGAAGATGAGGTACAGAGATTCAAGATATTTAATTTCACTCCAATAAGCACACATTAGCTCAATAGATTGTATTTTTGAGACTGGATATTTAAGCAATTATTAAGAAAAAATACCCTGTTTAATGGTTTTTAAATCATCATTAACAACTCAATAAATGAAAATTGAGTGCTAACAGGACCGAAAAAGATTATTACCTAAATAATTTTAAACTATTCATTAAGAATATGATATAGTCAAGGAACTGGAAAAATCTCTGAAGAATATATCCTGCCTTTTACTAGATTTTGTCACCTTTCCCCTTTTTTACACTCGCTCAACTCCTTCTTTGTCTTTTGAGACTGTTAAAGTGTTGCCTGAACTCAGTTTTGGAGCCTGGCCTTCATGGTGGCAACAAGCTGCTCTGTATACTTATTAGAAATACAAAGTAAGCAAGTAAATAGCTGCTGCTGAACTTCCTGCTTTCATTCTGCATATTAAGAAAGCAGCAACTACTGCACTTTTTGAGACTCCGTTCCCAGGAGATCATTAAGCTGGCATTACCATTTTTTTTTTGTATATTGAAAATAGTACAAACAGAGTAGTATGGACAAGAAAATATGGTCTAAAAAGAGACATACGAGATATTTCCTCCTTGACTATTCTTTCATCCTATCTTAATCATGTTTTTCACTTCCTTCCTTACTTCTTTGTGCTGAACACTGGTAAGTGAGAATTCAACCCAAAGTTAATATATCATTTTAAAGATAATGATTTTGAATATCAAAAGTTTGGCCTAAACTTTTGGAATAGCAGACATATTAGATAATTTCTTTTGTGATGCCCTTGTTTATTTGAAAGCAACTTGTACTTTGTCTTCTCAGCCACAATCATGTATAATAATTTGGGT
This sequence comes from Climacteris rufus, assembly GCA_013398175.1. Lineage (NCBI taxonomy): Eukaryota > Metazoa > Chordata > Aves > Passeriformes > Climacteridae > Climacteris > Climacteris rufus. The sequence goes on from VZRZ01008030.1 coordinate 1,395,008, forward strand.
GGCAGAATCTAGTTTTTATAACTAAATTATATGTTTAGAGCTTCATTCTTATTGAATTTCCAGGTTAACTTTTGTTGTGGCTGCCTATTTTAGTTATGACTGCAGTAGGCAACCGAGTGACTCTGTCCTGACATAATGTCATGTGTAAATAGGGAAATTAGGAAAAAAAAATCCATTTCACAAAATAGCAATTTACCATAGCATCCTATGTTTTGAAAAGACTATGATGTTAGCAAAGCAGAATCTTAGCTGGTAATGCATTGTTCATTCTTGCCTGAGACATTCTTCCTGAGAAAATCCTGCCATCAGTCTTGTTATATAATGGGACATAAAAAATAGAGCAACATATTGTAACTCAATGGTCAATCTTTGCAGGTTCCCTGACAAGTTACATTGTCAGACATACGGAAATCTGCACTGGGGGATGCTGAAAAAGAATCATAAGCTGAAATGGGGTAAAGAAGTATGGAGACATAACATTAAGAAACTTCAGTATAATAGTGTATAAATTCTGTATGGCTCAACAGCTGTACAGGTAGAGAAAGCCCAGCATGACATTGGCAGATTTAAGAAATCTTGAAAGCAGAATTAATCATTGATGTGGCTATTTCTGGAAATGAAAGGGATTTTGAAAGAGAGGAAAATGTGAGAACCATACAGATTGAGTGACTGTACCATAAAATAAGATTTCTCTTGGTAATTTAGCAGTAAAAATAAAATGTGGCCAGCTCTAGGATCTAACAAGAATGTGTTGGACACAGAAATTGTCTGGATTTACATGTGATGCTTGCCAAGTCTACCATTCTTGGAAAGCCCTCCTGCATTCCTGTTTTTCTAAAGGGAATTCATGGTTCATTTGTTTGCTTCAAAAAATGAATATGAACAAAAGTTATATCCTTATAGGAGGATGCAAAATGTAGCAATGAAAGCAGATTCTGGTACCTTTCCTCACAAAGTCAAAGAATAGAGACTGTAATCAGAAATCATAGTAGAGAACATCACCTGTGTTTCAGTCATGGACAACAGGATCTTCCATATTTCAGGTAGTTACTGCATTGAAGAAAAAAATAGAATAATGCAAAATGACTGATAGAAAAAAATAATGGAAGGCAAAATTGTCTGAAGTCATAAAAACATGGACAGCAGCTACCCAGGAGCAGGACTTGCAGGGTATGGTGGTGAAGGGAACCTCCCACCAAAGAACCACAGAAATATTTTGAGATATGAGACTCAGTCAAATGCAGTTTTTTAGCTGAAAGATCACCAAGAAAGAGACTTGCCCACACCTATGACTATATGTGAAGCAGACTTGGCAGGAGTGTTAAGAGAAAGAACCTGAACTGAGTTTCTAGGGTCTTTGATGTAGATGTAACAGATACTCATTTGAAAAGATACCTCTTAAGGACCTGAAGCAGCAAAGAACTACCAACTCCTAAGAGATTGTACAGAACCTAAAAAATAGCACCGGGGTCTGGTTCTGGTTGCAGTCTCCACATTGTACAGCCAGAAGTGTTTGCTGCCTTTGAAAATGTTATGGACCTGAGCAAACAAATTTATTCTCAGCACTGTTCGCTCAAGCTAAACTGCTAGTCCTGCTGCTGGCAACACCATGTGTTATGAAAGGCTGCAGGGAGAGCACCCTCCCATAAAGTATGTGGACAAACAGGCTTTAAATTCATCGAAAGCTGAGTGCCTAAACTTCTAACCTTCTAACTTTAGCCTCTGTCTGCGCTTACAAGTTAAGCAGGTTTAAATCTGATCAGAGGTATCTAGGGTAATAACTGGCTGCAGTAGAAAATACCAAGGCATACTAAACCAAAAAAATCCTCCAAACCCTCAGACAACCCTTCTCCCTCCCCAGCTATTCAGCAGGTTGTTGTGTTTTTCTTTAACTAATGCCCTTGCTTATTAAGAACAGGCTGCTGCTAGAACCATTGCTTTTGGAGTGTGAAATGGAGTGGCATTAAGTTCTGGCTGCTGTGACTCATATTTGTTTGTCCTCGTACAGCTCGGATTGCCTGCTGGCATCCTGGGTTGCAGGAACATACGCACAGCACATCCATGGAGCAATGCCTGTTTCCTCAGACAAAGAACCGAACACTGTGTGAAAGCAGGCCCACCCCTCTAGAGATCAGAGAGTGCAAATCTATTCCTATGGTGAAATCCATGGATGATTTCATGGGAGAGGACAATGAAAGGAAGCATTTCAGCAACCCCACAGTAAAGTAATGTAGCACTCTTTCTAGAGGAAAGGCTGTGAATGAAAAATGAATATGTGTTAGTAATTTATGACACTGTAGATTCAGGGCAGAACTACAGCTGCTGACCTTTTTGTAATGTTTTGCAATAGCCATACATTTTGATCTTCGAGTCCTTGCTAATGAAAAGTTATGGAAAAATTGCTTTGTGAGAATAATTTTAAAATAAAACCTTTTAGAAGATTTCATTTGAGAGAGAAATTTGTCTTGGCTTATTGCTCTGAAGGTGTTGACACTTAAAGTTTATTTTCTTCATCAAATTCTGCTCTCAGTAATACTGTACAACTTCCCACACCATGAAATGCTCTGTGCTTCTTTTCCTGTACTGCCCACTTATCATGCTGACCACTGCAGAATCACAGAATCAAATAGCTTGGAAAAGACTTTTGAGATCATCAAGCCCAGCCTGTGAACTAACACCACCTTGCCAGCTAGGATCTGGAAGTCCTTTAAAGTTTGGCCATTGCATTGTCAGGTGTGGATGAAGCACCTGAACAGATTGCAGAGATGTGCACCATTGCTAGAAATGTGCAACACCAGCAGCAGGCAAGGGCTTGTTTTCTGCTGGGCTTAGGTTAGCAGAATCATTGTTTTCTGTTGGCTTAAAATTCTGGAAGTGTTTAATAAGGGAGGAGGAATGGAGGAATTAGAATAGAATCCTTTTCTAACAGTGAATTTATGCAGCTCAAGGGACTGTTCCCTTGCACTGAAACTGAGAGCTGAAACAGGCTCCTCACTAGGATCTGGAAGTCACTGTCTCCAACATGAGGACTGACTATCTAAAACTGTTTTTGATTTCTATATAAGGCAGATATTTTTTTTCCTACCAAGATGGACATCCAGAGATCCAAGATCTATTTTTCTTTACAGGTAAGATGCTGCCTTTCTACTGTGCATGGAAATAACACCCACATTTTCAGGAATTGAATGATAGTGTAACAAATTGCTTAAAAATCAGTGATACTGTGTTGATCAAATCAAAATAGTGATTCTTTGGCATACTGTTAAATACTGAGCCTATCTGAGCATTGGGAGTTATTGTATTTCTAAAGACTTACTGGAAAATGTAGCAGCATAATTTTCCTGATACACACTATCTTACAAATCACCATGTGGACAGATTTGTTTTTCTGAACAAGTTTGGAACTGAAACTCCCAAATAGCACTTCTATTCTGGAAAGTTTTAGGAATTTTTTTTTTGTTGTTTAAATCTTTTACTACTTTCTCAAATAGAGTTGAAATTTTGGAAGAAATGAGTGTGAGCAGAAAGCAGAAGAGACCTCAATAGTCAGACAGCATGATCATATAAACAGTGTTTGCTTAGGAAACTAAATTATATTGGAGCACCAGGAGGCTAGTTCTCTGAGATCTCTCATCTATGACTCTGGAGTAAAAGTAATGTTGGCTTCTTGGTTTTTAAAGGTCTACTCCTAAGAAATCTTTGCTTAATAACCTTGCTGATCACTAATGGCTATTTAAAAATCTTCTGACACAAGTGAGTATGTTCTGAAAACTGCATTTTTGAATTGTTATTAGCAAACTTACTTGCTCCATTTCATCAGTAAGCTTGTGATATCATCACCAAAATATGGTGGGCTCTTGGCCAAATTTTTCTTTCTTGACTGTGGAGCAATGGCTTTTGGCTTCTAATAATCATTTCAAGTTCTCTCACTTTTTTTTTTTTTT
>VZRZ01008030.1:1398967-1410808 GCA_013398175.1 Climacteris rufus
TTTTTTTTTTTTTGCATTTCCCTCCTACTCAATATTACTCATTCTTGCCCTCAGTTTTGGGAAATTAGTTGTTTAGAAAAGCTGTGTATGCAGCTGATTAGGACTGTCCTCTGTTTAATTATCTATTGAATAGAACCAGATCATGTTCTCCACTCTGCAGGCAATAATCTACATAAACAATTAAAAGTTGTCCATCTTAACAGCAGATAAAATAAACCGTTATTGAGTACCAGACAATTTATACACTAAATAATGTTCTATAACTTTTAGAAATTATGATTCCTATGCTCCACAGCCTTCACTTCTCAAACAGGCTGTAATCAATTTTCTATAAATGACAAGAAAGTGTTGTGAAGAATTTGCTGGTGTAGCTCTTTGATCTGCTACAGACCTTTCAGGATCACCATCTCCTGAGCTGTCACCCAGTTCCCAAAATCCATAAATGTTTTTCTACATCTCCATGCTTAATCCCACTGTTTCCTTACAACTTGTAGTCAAATATTTTAAAATTCCAATTACTTGAAACATGCTTACTATAACATACTTTGCCAACTAAAACACACTTCTGCTTTGCCAGAAATTTCTGTTGGTTTTACCCTAAACATGAGAAAAAAAAGTACTTTCTTCACCTTATTTCTCCCCTAGTTTAATAAATTCGAAAAAAAAATATTGCAGTATAGTGGTTTTATCATCTATATTGATAAAAGTATTATCATTGTCATCACTATTAATCAAGTCTTCCAGATTACTCCATTTTGCCATTGCCCATGGAGACGTCTGTGCTCCTTACTTATAACACTCTCCTTATATGAATTGTTGTGAAAAATTTCCCAAATCCCAATATATACTGAACAGTCAACTGCTTTCTCACTCATGAAGTGAAAGTTTCTCCAGGGAAGTCAGCTGAATCCTGTTTAACATCCTGAAGACTATAATTTGCATAATTCCATGTGGTATCTCTTTATGGAAGAATGTCACAATTGCTGTAAGCACTTCCCAAACTTATTGTTGCAGATTTATTTTTACTCTAGTGAAATGTTGCAGCATTTACTGTCCATGTGACTTCTGCTGATTTCTATCCTAAGAGCCTGAGGTAACAGGGCTTTCAACAGCTCCCAAGCTATGTTCACTGTTAACACTAAAACTGATCAAACTTCACTGGAAAATAAAAAAGACTGATCTCCACTCCCTAGTTCTACTGAGAAACTATTCCAGAAAATTACTTCTCAGACAGTTGCCATGTAGTTTTCAGCTGTATTCTTGAGTTTACAGAAATTGTTATTCTTCCTTCTTTACAGTAAGTAGTGGTGTACAGCAGTGTACTTCTCTGGCAAGGATGCTGAGATGCCTCTCTCGGATGCTGCTTGCTCCATCCCATCAAATCCCATCCATTTTGACTCCTTAATTTCAATAGGTGGCATTTCACACTTGTATTTTCTGGGGAAAAAACCCACTGACACAGAAAATACAGAAGTCCTATGTGGCCTGAAAGCTGGTTTTGCACTAAAGGGTTTTTCAAGGAGGAGGAGGAGGCAACACTAAATGAGCTGAAATCAAAAGACAGAGATCATAAGTGAGAGAAGAAAGTTGCTCCTCATCAACAGAACATATGAATTACTAGGTTACCTCTGGTTTCTAGACCTGGAATTGCTGCTTCTTTTGTCTTAACAGCAACTGTTTGAAATAAAAAGGCATTCTTTAATGACACAGAGTAATGCTTATTACTTTTCAGCACCAGTGATTTCATTGGATGTACTTGTGACATAAGAGTAATAGACTGTAAAGCATGAATAATGTTCCAGAATTCATTGTGAATTTTCTGAATTCCCTTAGTTCTACGTCATTAATTCTTCCATAGCAAAAGTCTGACAGGCCACAGCCTGACAATCTGCTTTCCTTCAGCCAAGGAACAGTGACATATATCAAATAGTTTCTGCAAGTGACTAATTGAAAAATACAGATTACTCAGAGAAAAGACATTTTCTTAAACTTACCAAAATCTTAGCAATAGCATTTGGGACCATTTCCAAAACCCCTTCTGCACATGACCTCAAACAAGTCATTGATTTCTCTATTGATTCAGATACTTCATTTACAAGAGTGGGATAATAATATTTTCTTTGAAACATGCTTCAAGCCATACAGATGAAAAACATTAGATAAATATTAGCTATTATCTTCATTGTTATTAAAACCTTGCTGACAGCACACAGCTAACATGACAATTCCTACAAGACATCAAGATACAGTTTCATGCCTTTTGCAGACATGATTCTGTACTTCATGCCCTAACTCACTTAACACAAGAAACATAAGAAACAACTCACTTAACATAATGAATAAATGAGATAATGTAATTGTTTTCTTCTTTACATGGCCTGACTTTTAATAACAATATCTCTTCTGGGGAAAACAGCTTGCTATATTTTAATAAAAATTTGGAACAGTTGTATATACTGCATTCCAAGCTCTCCTCCTTGTATAGTTTATCTCCAAAACCACCTTAGAGCAAACCCCACTTGTTTACTTCAGTGGAAATTTTTCCACTAGGATGTAAACTCATCCAACCTATCTCTCCCTAGTGTTTATATTTAAAAATACCTAATCCATCTCTGCCAGCAATTCAAGGAAGAGAATAAGTGTAGGCTATCCAAGGCTACGCAAACAAAAAAGTAATCAAAATTCTGGAAGAATTTGTTTGTTCATTTTCTTTGGAAGAACAAGGAAGAATAATCAAAGCAGTGAGTGAAATGGAGGTTCCTAATTTAGTGTCCCCTGTTCTCAAAAGGTTACCTCTGGCTCCTGCTAAGCCCTTTGCTGTTGCAATAACTTCTACCCCTAAATCTGAATGGGGAAAAGACTGTCAGGGCTGTGGCTATCCTGGATCCATGGCAAGAAAATATTTTGGCTCCAGGAAAGTGATGAACTCATGTTTGAAAAAGCAGCTGAATATTTCTGTTTCCTGAGAAAATCAAGCTGAAATCACATCCAGTACAGTGCTGAAGGCCAAGCTCTTCAAGCATGTAAAAATTCAGCTTCATCATCTACATGTTCTGCAGGAGGACCTATTTTTAATCCACTGCACTTTTTTGAAATCCACCATGCAATCACAAGCCTTATTCCAGCCACCTAGAGTCTGTGATCCCTGTTGATCACACATCTATTGTAGGTATATGCCCACTCCAAGGAAAGTATTAAATTATTTTTTATTTCTCTTTTGTGCTGTTTAACAATTTGTACTGCTAGAACCTTATTGGCCAAAAATATTGTATATTAATAACATCAAGTATATCTAGTAAGATGCTGTTATGGTCAAACGACGCTGATATAAAAATATTTATTTTCCCATCAAAAAGTACAAAGTGCATGGATATTTACAAAAAATAATTCTTTTATTGGTACTAAATAGGCTGTAAGCTTTTAACAGATGAATATAAATTGGTTCAGCTTCTGTCCTTAGATGTTAATGTGCTAAAATGAAGTGCACCTGCTTTTACAGCCAGTCAGCTTGACTGCTGCTTACCTGAAGGGAGAAAGCGACACAGGATGCCAGAGTATCTCTGAAATAATAGTCAAAGGCTGACAAGTGTCTGAACAAGTTTGCTGAGGCTTGTAGAGATGGCTTCCTCCCAGGAGAGTAGTTATGACCTTAGTCCTTGCATTGTATCTGCATTATTACAAATCTGCAACATTCTAGAGAATTAAAAGCCTTCAGGCTTCCTTCCTAGTTGTTGCTCAGTCAGGAACAGGAAAAGGCCTATAGAAAGATAGTCATCTTATGCCCAATCTTCCAAGGTAGACACAGTAAACAAGAAATTGGTTCGAAGTTACTACTGATCACTGAAACCTACTGGCAATATCACCTTTTAACCATGTTCAGACTTCAGTATATATTTGACATACACGGTACTTTTGCCTATGACACAGAAGTGTTTGCCTCAGGGTTATAATAAAAATCTGTAGGTAAAACAAACAAAATCAACTGCATTGCTCCAGTTCTTTCAGGATAGTTCTGGAATGTGGTGACATGATGGTTTTTTCCAGAGCATTTTTTGTTTGTGTTAGCAAATAAGAGACCACAGACAGGAAAAGAAGGAAGTCCCTGAACTAGTCACATAATAATTGGAGATCCAGGACTAAATGCTTTCAGTCATGGGCATGTGGTCATGCTTCAATATTTGGTAATATGAACTTTTGTTTAGATTCAACCCCACAACATACACACACAATTGCTGGAGGTATGTAAATGAACAGGCTGTTCTGATCCTGTACACCCTGAGCCTAAGTGAGGTTGGAAACCAAAGATGATGTCCAAAAGAGATGTGATTAGAAGGTCACTCCTAGGGGATGGCTTCTCACATGTGTAGCAAAAAATGCCCCAGCTATCATTTTGATATGGAGTCTGGCCACACTCAACTCTGTTGTTGTAATACCTGGGAAGCTCGGGCGTGGAGAGACAATGTGCGTGTTGACACTCAAGCCCTGCTACCACAAGGACCCATGCAAAACAATAAAATCCTAAAGGTAGCAGCCTTCAACTTCGAAGTAGGATTTAAATAGCATTCTTTTGGGATCTCAGTTCTTTGACGTGATTCTAATTTTCTGATGTTTTTGGGGCTCAACATGAGCCTTTTGGATTCAGTAGGGAAATTAAGTTCGATGGCTAATAATATTTCTCTTTATCATGTTTTTGTCTGAAAGCCTTCACTGGAAACAGATGCCTAGGAAGGCTCTTCTGGTAATATTCTTATCCTTGGATATGTCTGTGGGATTTGGTACCTCTGACTTCCGGATAGCTGAGTGTGCCAGTACGTGGAGTCAGCTCCTCAGCTGCTGTAGGCACTATGTCTGATTATCCCGTGCATTATAGCCCCAGATTTCTAGAAAATCGGCTTTCTGCCTCTATTTTAATTGGAAGGCTGTTTTAAAAGATAATTTTTCTGACTGTTTCAATTTCCAGAGCAATTCATAAATGCACAACTTATGCTAGGGTGTTGTAATGCCAGCATTGTTCTTTAGCTTAAAATAGATTTTTTGAATCTTTTCTTGTCCCCATAAAACAAATACAACTCCACTCAACTCTTGTTTTCTTAGTCTAAACTCCCTTATTACTGTGGCAGTCCCTCTCTAACTCTAGTCCAGTCTGTGTTCATCGTTCTGGTACACAGATGAACAGAATCATCTCGATCTCTTGCACAAGAGCATTAATGCTTCCTGGTTTCTTTTGATGTTTTATTTCTCAATACATCTTAGGAACTAATTATTTTTGGGTGGTTGCATCCGACTGGCTCAAAACCATCACCTTTCGAAACTCAAAACCTTAGAGGTGAGGGCTTTTTTTGTTTGGTTGTTTTATTCTTGTTTGTTTGTTTGTTTACTCTTTTAATAGATAAACAACTATCTACCATAATTCAGCATCTGGCTGAGGTTTTTTGGATGTGTCTTTATATTGGCATCATTTGGTATTAAGAAAGAGAGTGTAAAATATAAATGTAGTGTTCCTGAGTGTTTAAGTCAAAGTCTTTCTTGTCTTAGTATCTCTTGCCGTCTAATGGTTAGGCAACTAAACTAACTCTCTAGACTGTTTTTTATCATCAGTGGAGAGAGACAAGCACCTCTAGCATGTGATTTAACTCATCCTAAAATAGATATCTAAAACAAGAGGGAGGCATTGCTCTTTGGAGATTGTGAATCTCTCCCTGTAGATGATAAAGGGAGCTTAGACAACTGTCTCAGATGTTTTAAATTGTATGTGGCTAAAGTAAGAAGAGATGCAATGATGAATCTTACCCTAAGTAATTCAGGACAGGAAAAAGCTGTTTCAAAAGAAATTTCGATTTGCTGGCATCTATATTTTACTGAAAGGCAAAAACATTTGTATTTCTAGCTCATTGGGAAATATTGGACACATATATCTATTAGTTGCAACAGATTAAATACATACAGGATATTTTTAGTAATTTAAATAGGCCCCTCTTAAAAAAACAAAAAACCCCATCTGAATATGTCAAAGGTTTTCATGCTTACTGAATTGCACTGACAAGCCTGGAGATCCACAGATACACCAGACAGCTATGAATTCTGACCCAGATCCTAGAAATATAAATATGATTATTTATCTGTGAAGGACTGCTCATACATGAGAAGTTGCTGGTGAAGGCAAGTGCTCTCAGGATTTGGGTGTTAATTCTTACAAAGTTACAAATATATTATGCAGTACTCCAATAATACCCTTCCTATTGATTATGTGATATGCTGGATTTGACCCAAATATTTTAGCACAGGTCCTTCTATTATTTAATCTCCACTTTATTATTTTAACTATTTCGTCTTGTGAATGACTTTGATACAGGCATTCATATTATCACTTCCAAACAGAGTAAGAATAAATCAGAGAGTTTATCATGTTAGGGCTTGATATTGTTACCTAAACACAGCTTTCAGTAAGAAGACGACGTCCTGTTAAAGAGAGCCCTGCTACATTTATTTTTCATAGGTAACGAAGAAATGTACTTAATATTTTGTTGCTTGAATATGAAGAGGCACTTGAGAATTACACCCTCTTTTGTTGTGCTGAGACACACTTTCCATTCACCTCAACAAAGATAAAACACAAAGCCCAATGAACCATTAAGTTGCTAAATCTGAGATCACTTCTTGTCTTTTGCTCAAAGACACCCCAATCCTTCCACAAATAAGTGTAAAAATAAAATTGAGAGAGCTACTTCCACCTTTCTGTCACACGAAATCTTGCTGAGACTAATCTTTTTAGAAGGTTTACTTTTAAATAGGATTTCCTTTCACTGTGTGTATACACAGAGCCAGGAAGCTCCAGCCTGAGTCAATGCTAAATGCATTTGGTTTTCAACTTGAGGCGGCTTGCAAATGATGGAACCAATGATTCATAATTTCCATCCTGACCTTGTTTACTTTATATTCACACTGTCGCAGGTGAACTGTTGTGTTCAAGAGCATCAAGATATTTAAGGGGAAACTGATGCCATCCATTAACTTGCTGTGTGAAAGACACGTTCGCATGTATGAGAACAAGTTATAGGAAGGTGATATGCCACTCAGATGTTTCAGAGTTCACCCTTTTTTCTAGCTAAATCTGCATATTCTAATAATGCTGAACAAGTTAATTGTCATCTATGTTTGTTACAGGCTTATTATTTTTCAGTCATTCACTTTTAATATCCAATTAAACAAGATGATTTTTTAAAGGCTTGTCTGTCTGAGAATGGATTCACTATGTGGTATGCTATACCTATGATATAGGAAATCTCGTTTTAAACATGTGTATGTAGAGCTGCAGTACAGTCTGTTTTGATGGCATATAAAGTTTCTGAATGGCCTTTACATTTCTATTTACTTTGTCTGCTTATGGGGGACAGAAAATACTAAGTAGGATTAAGAACCAGGAGTTTCATTATGTTATGGGCCAAATCTGAAGTACTGTTTGCCTGGCACTATCATCCGTCCCTAAGAACTTATCAGAACAGATTTCTTCATTCATTTTCAGTCCAATTTTATACTCTATGAGGTGGTGTATGAACCTGACAAAGATACTTGCAAATCATCCATTTTGATAAGAAAGCACAGTTTGAAGTCTTTATTGAATGTTTCATGGAATTTCTTCTGGAAACATAGGACTTAAAAGCCAAATTCAGTCCATGTCTCAGTGAGTGGTTTTAATCACTTACCAAACCTTAAAAAATCAACCAATACACACCTTTTAAGACACAACATTTCTTAGGTCCTTTGTCCTACAGGAGGAGTCTGTGGAGCAAACTGGAATTGCAAAACCCTCTAACCTTCCTCTTGACATGTATAATTCTCTAGGCAGGAGATAAAGCAAAAAGGCAAAAGGGTGCATGGCTCTACCACTTACTGATGAGAACACTTGGTATTTGTGAGTGACAATTGAGGGACTGTGACACAAGTCTTGCTCAAAGTGTGAAAAGCTAGAACTTAAAGTTCTCATTTCCTTTTGTAAGACCACTATCCAAAAGGATGTATTTTCTTCAAAAGAAAGCTTAGCAATGTTGATCTGGGCAGCATAATCTAGATTTTCACACTGACTACTCAGGGCACCTCTACAAAAGCATTTAAGGCCCATGATTAATGGAGGCATGAAAATGCACTTAGTCTTATGATTCATCCTTCAGAGGTACTGAGTTTTCACACTATGCCTGTATATACATCTATATATAGGATAACTAGCTTCCCCATTCCTATCTTAGAATGACTGACTCACTATGCTGAGGGCAGGTGCTTGCTTTTCAGGTGATGACCTATAGAACTAGGTAATTTGGCTGTAACCACCACTAGTGTGCTTCATTTTATTTGATATTAAATATCTCTCAATCAACTGCCTAAGCTTAAAGCTTGTCTTTCTATCTGATCAATGGATAGAAATAGATACTTTTTGAAGGTCATTTTCTCCAATAATTTACAGACATATACTTTAGAATTAGTTACATTACCATCTGGTGTTGCTTCTTGTTTCTCAAAAGCTAACTAAATTTAAGTATCTTACCATTAGATGTCTGAGGTTAACTGGAATAGTTCCACCTTAAGTATTTCAGGTCTCACCAAGACTGATTTCACTGAGCCTTGGTCAGGCACATTTACTTTAGTTTACATCAGTAACAGCAAGTTGCTGGAGGGTCACTGTAATTCTGTATAGGAAATGTTAAGATGTGAAAAAGCAAGCCACCATAAGAAAAACAGAAATGTCTGAAAGAAGTCCTATGGAAGGACTGTAAATGGTAACACTGTTGGTTGGAAAGTCTCTGGGCATCTGCTCTTTGTTGAGCGACTTGTTGTGCAGTAGTGTGTCCCCAGAGTCTGGCCATGCTTTACAGTTCCCAGCACAACCACAGCACTTGCCATCAGGTGTACTCCCCCACTCGACATGCGAGAAGAAAATATGACTCACCAGAGTTTGGTAACACGTATTTATCAGGGGGTTTTCACTTCTGGCTCTCACACACTGTAGGCTAATAAAGGAAGAAAAAAAATTCAGTAACCCAGATCTTTAGATAAGTGGTTAAGAAACTTCCCTTTACCTTCCAAGCCCAGCATGATCTCCACAGGAAATGACTTTGCCAGAAAACCCTCGATCTTGGTCAAGTGAAGGCCAAAGGACATCCCATTGCCAGAGCTTTTTTGATTTCAGCAAGGCTGTAATAGTTCAGGTACAGCAGAAGAATTACAAACACTGTGTTGTCAGTGGCTAGAAGAGGGACTTTACTGTACATGTTATGCCTCTAAAGAATGAACTGTAAATCTAGGCAGCTGCATTATAAAAGCAGTACTAAAATTTGCAATGTGAACTTTGCACAGCTGTATTATTACATGTAGAAGTGGAGAGAGGTCTCAAAGCACAGAATTCCTGTAAAGGCAAGAGATTACATTTTCATTATTTTGCTGAGAAAATGAAGTCTAATACTGCAGTAGTAATACTAGGACTGATTATTGACCTATTAAGGAGTAAACATAATGATGCCTTTTGAAAAACTAGAAAAGCCACAAGTTCAAAGCCCAGGAAACAGAATAACAATAAGTTTATTTTGAAGAAGTATGATGCCCTTAGAGATCACAATAATAAACCCTGTCAGAGAACTCTATCTTTTAAAGTTTTTGTTATTTTCTATAAGCTTTGTTGACTGAATTTAATTTTCTGTTTTCTGTTCAGTCACATTAAATTAGTCACCTATAAGGAACCCATTATATAATAATGAAAAGGAAATATCCCAATTGTATCTTCCCATGAGAGAGTTTTTTCTTGGCTTAGATCCCTCATCTATAGGATCTTATTAAATTCTTGGGACATACCTGAGCCATATCCCACCTGCTTTCAGATAAACAACAGCAGAAGGAGTCTATCTGGGTCTTGAGTTACTGTGTAATCATTTTCTTGCTGAAGGTATTATAGCACTATTATAGCACCAGGGATGTATTTATTCAGCTGTTATAAGAAAACAAGCAGCTGGAAATTAGTTCCCTTGCTGACTGCAAGAGAACTATTGGGAACTTGTTTATTTACTACTAAAATGTATGTGTTTTGTGGGGCATCTGGTCACATTTTATTTTGTCAAGAGTGGGTATCCTGGAGGCAAGGTAGTCTGAATATCTGAGGACTATTTAAGGTACATTAGAAATCTGGATTAATGCCTAAATATGTCCAGATCTTGTATCAATTTTTGTTCAATTTTTTAATATAAAAATAACTTGGTTTTTTTCAAGAAGTTTTTAAAGCACAACAATATACCAAAACCAGATAGTTTGCAAGAAGAGTTTTCTTTGATCTATCTCTAGACTATTAAATATACTTTAAAAATAAACTGAGCTCTGGCTTCATATCCAAGTGATGAACCCATACTGTTCACAAAGACATACTAACAATACTAATGAAATAAACAGATATAAATAGTCAATATAACCCAAAATATCTTGTTACCTTATTGGTGTAAAATAAAAATGCTTTTTACAAACAAAGTCTTGCAACTTTTAGTGCTCTGAAAATGGAATTGACCCCATTTTTCCATAACTAAATAAACAGAGGAATGTAATTGCTTTATGTGAGTCCCTACTAATGAAATTCTAAAAATACTTAGAATGCACATCATTGGCACAGAACATGTGTGCACCTAATGCTTGGTGCAACTGCCTGCTGAGAATCCAGGGCGTAGAAGTGGACTTCCAGATGCTCTCACTGGCAGTAAGGACCAGGTTTAAAAGAAAAGAGAAATGCTATTTTTTTTAAAAAATATTATTTTTATTTTAAATTTTTTGTAGGTGGCATAACAAGCAGTATTTGGAAAACAAAAAGGGTAATGAAAGTAGGGGATTATTTTAAATCTTGAAGTCTCTGCAAATATGAAGATGAGACTACAGTTAGCAGTAAGGGCATTTGAAATCCTGCATAAGCAAGACAGGCTAGTTTTAAAAAAAATTTTTCATTTTGAGGTATGGTGGAGAATTAGAGTTATTTCTCACACTAGAATTGTTCAGGTCTGAGAGTCCTCATGCTGGACAGTGCTACCAGGCACTTGGTAGCCTGTCAGCCAGACACATGGATGATGAACAACAAGGAAGGCAAGCTGGCAGGAAATGAGACAGATTTTGGAACTTTCTGATTTCCGTTGGCCTTTTGTTGATGAACAGAGAAATACTTCCAACTTCTTTTGGAAAATTCCTAACCAACGTTAGCTGCTGACCTTCCTTCCTCACTTCTGCAGAACATCCTCATGTAGTCACAGGAACAATACCAATGAAGACATAGAAAATGTTTTTTCTTGCCTAAGGAAGAAGAAGTGTGATGGCAGCTGCTTTGCAAACCAAACATGTCGCAGTGGTGGCAATAAGAACACGGCAACACAGCTTGGTCCATAGCAAGCAGAGAGCGAGCTCTGTTTATTGTCCTATTCCCATTTTATATAGCAGGAACCCAGGTAGATGATTCCCTAGGGTCCAACCACCCCCCCGTATGGTTGGCTGGGTTGTACACCACCCAGTTCAAAACATATCGTGCCTAGACCCACAACAATAGGTGCCTATCTTATTGTTTTTCATACCTTCCACGGGAAAGAAGGACTTTCTCACAAGCAGCCCCAGGCAGCAAGCTCCAGGCTGCTACACAAGCAGCTTCAGAATGTCCCTTCCTGTTTGCAGGGACTGCTAACCTGTGGGACAAACAAAGGAAAAGAGAAGGAATAAGGGGAGGGGAGGGGAGGAGAGGAGAGAAGGGAGAGGAGAGGAGGCTCAACCTAAAGGCACAGCTGGTCCAAAAGTTTTAACCTGGATTCTCTCCTTTTCTTTTTCACCCACCATTCA
>VZRZ01008030.1:1410869-1449595 GCA_013398175.1 Climacteris rufus
GGATTGGGAGGGGAGGAGAGGAGAGGAGGGAGAGGAGAGGAGGCTCAGCCTAAAGGCACAGCTGGTCCAAAAGTTTTAACCTGGATTCTCTCCTTTTCTTTTTCACCCACCATTCAGTGTTCTCAGGGAAGGGATATGATCACAATCTTCTCACATCCTTGCCCTGCAGGAGAGCAGCTTTTTATCTAAGTACATTGACTATTAACTCAGAGGCAGAGGAACTCTGACAGCATTTGACAAGTCAAAGGTAATATACCTCTACTAAAGAAACAGACCACTTTGAATATGGACATTTACAGAGAAGGCCATAAATAATCACGGTGACATACTCTTTTTTATGTGGCAGAATGTGGTATAACAGGTGACTCTGCATTCCATATACATGAGAGTTGTAATAATCAAAAGTCCTGGTTTGATTATTACATTGGGTCAGGGAGAAGCTATAACTCCCACACTGCCTCCACCACCTAAAATGAAGAGAAGTTTTGAACACTTTCATACTGACCTCAAACAGGACAGCCATGGTTAGACTGAGACAACACCATCAAGAGTGGCCTCTTGCTCTGTATTTCTGCCTGAGTCACCTGAAAGGAGATCTGTGTTCTGAAGCGGGGTAACATAACTTTTTGAAATCAAGTGCTTCTAAAATATTTCAGGAATACTTTGAAAAATTCTGATTTTACAGTCTTGGGCTGAAAGTGGTAGCAGCATGGAAATTCCAGATGGATATTCCAGAAAACCTTTTCAGTTTAGAAATCATAGACAATATAGTCTAGTTATTTTTAAAGATAATATTACATCAGTAATGACTGTATAATAAGGGGCAATTCATCACAGCAATATTTTGCTTAGCAGTGCATCCTGCAAAATTTGTGCCATGAGGCAGAAAACTTGGGGTTAGAGACCACAAAGCAGCACTTCGTTCTGTGCAGCACAGCAATTGTTCTGATGCTACAGAAGGCCAGGAACTACTGAGAATACACTTTCTTAGGTTACAGGATGACATTTCTAGATTATTCACAGGAACACACATTAATATTTTACTCTGTTTGGCACCATTTACACATGGAAAGCTTTACAGTTATTAAAGCTGGATTCTGTAACTGACGCACAGAAACTTCACTGTGTGCCCTTGTTTGCTCTATGGCTTTGGAAGGGTATTAGGAGAAGGCATGAACAGTTTCCACCACATCTACAGACCTTGGCAGAGAATTACAGAATTTCATAGCCATTCTGTTATCCATTAGTCCCAGCAGAAAGAGATGAATGCAAGCTGCTCCTCTGTGTTTGGACAGGACAGGGGAGAGGAAAGGAAAAGTAGACAATTATTTAGAATGTCTATGATCTGCATAAGTGCAGAGATGTGTGCTCTGGTGTAGGCATTAGGCATACATTTGCTTCACAAATGGCTGTAGCACTTTAAGGGATTTTCCCTACAGACCCCTGCCTCTGGCTGGGGGTTGCAGTGTGTGAACACACTTAAGATGCCTCAGTGTAATGACTTAAACTGCCTCAGTAGCATAAACCAAAAGGTCAAAGGACTTTAGCTGAAGCTAAGTTCTAGGCTTCATATTAAAACATGAGGAAGGTTCATACTTCTTTTCTTCTGCCAAAGTTGATGAGGTGTTATTCTCTGGTTGATGAGAAGCAAAATATCAAACTGCTCCAGTTGTTTGCTTCAGTGAGGACTCATCTAAGCCATAGTTGAGCAAGACCTGAAATACCCATATGAGACCAGAAAAAAAAAAATGTAGTCAAGAGAAAAGATAACCTGTGGTTAATTCAGGAAAGCAGTGCAAGTTGCTTAGAGCCTAGGATGAGAAATTCAACCCTATGCAAGAAGTAAGGTAGCAGTTTCCCTAGTCTGATGGTGGTGCTGATAATGGGTAGTTTCTGTTTCCAGTTGCTTAACCTTTGCTTTTAAAATGAATAAAACCATAGCAAGATTATGGCTTTATCATTTTTTAAATATACCGAGTATAATTTTGATAAAGTATTTATAATTAGAGGATGGCTATGAATAAACATTTGAACTTTCAATACAAGTTAGATTCAAAAGGATTTTATTCCTGAGTCTGGTATGGCCAAGCAAAGAAGAGAGGGAGGGGAGGAGGGGAAAAAGGAGAGGGGCAGAGGGAGAGGGAGAGAGATCATACCAAAAAAGTAAGCCAGAAAAATGCTCAAGGCATTTGTCTAGGCGACTAGTATTCAATTCTTCAGTTCTGCTGGATAACCCATTAAAAATACATTGTTAAGTAATTTTTAATGCTTCTTATTGTCTTCCCTACAATAGGTCTTATATTTATTCTTAAACCTCTGATAGAAAAGCATTTCTATTCCTAATGAATTTTTTTAAAAATGTAGTTTGTTTATTTTGTCTTAAATTAAAAACTCCCACTGATTACAATGGCAAGTATATTCACATATGTAGGGTAGAAAATGTATGATAGTGTTCTTAAAGTTGCTTTGATAGAGCCAAATTTGTAGCTTCATTATATATTCTAATATTTGATACTCTGAAGTTGCAACTGACTTAAGCTTTTTTAAAGGAAAAAGTCATTAAAAAATCTTTTACTCTTTCATGATATAAGACATTGAAATAATACAACCCCATGAGATATTTTTCCTCCACAGGTGTCAAAAATAGAGGAGAATTTCAGAAAATATCTTTCTTTCTCCAGTGGAATGAGAACAAACCTCTGTTCCAAAGCCCCTGCAGTACAGGAATTATAAGACAAGGTATTTCCAAGCAACTCAAAGTATTTCTGATTCAAAAGCTTTCAGCAATCACATTTGCACTGTACTGAGAGATCTGCAGCATGACAACTGCCACAGCCCAATTACCATGATGACGCAGGAGGAAAGTCTATTCTAAGCTTCGATGGCTTTTCATTAGGCCATGTTAAGAGGCCCACTGACAAGGCTCAAGTGGCTCTGCTCTTTGTGGGAAACTTGTCCAGGGAAAGTGCTTCAGAAGATGGCAAGTTTTTGTCTGAGTTCAGACAAGTTCAGAGCTTATGAATGACACCTCCAGTAAAGGCAGGCAGAGCTATGAAAAGAGGATGGGGAATAGGTAGGCAAAAAGTCTCAACACCATGCTTGCTATTTTGTGTTTTTCTTTTGCCTTTCCTAATTTCCTTGCCTTTTTTCTTCACAATTCAAAAACCAGTTGTCTGAAAATTTTTCTAAGCCAAAAGAACAGAAACATCTAGGAAAGATTAAGGTAAGGAGCTCCCTGTGTTCATTCAGTATGAAACAGAGTAAAATTTGGCTTGGCTTTGAAATGACTGTCATGTCTGCAATCAGAGAAAATTGCACCTGCTGCCAGAAATCATACCAGTAGTTCTGCCTGTTTAATACTACTCTTGCTTATCTTCTCAACCAAGAAATAGCCACTTATATTTCCTGTAGAAAACCATTGCCACTGTGACTTGCAGAATATTGCAGAGGCCAGCCTGGCTATATAGATTTTTCCTATACAAAAGCAATTTAAAGAAAGGATTTTTAAAAATATTCTAATGTATGTAACATTTAAAATGCATTTCATGGTGCAAAGTAGTTCACATTTGAAAGCCAGAAGTCATCTACCCACACATACCAGAGATAAATGAATAACCCTATATAAGAAAAGTTTATCTGAATGCTCATTACAGTGTTAAGGAAAGAATATTTAACTTAGGAAACAGAAAATTGTTGCTGTCCATTTTGAGAGATGAGGGCGTACAATTTAAAGTTATTTTGTAGTAGGTCATTCTTAAGAGTCTAAGACAGCCAAGAGGGTCAGCCTCTATTATAATGATTATATTTAATAATTACATGTAATGATTTTCTTGGTTTAAAGGATTTTGCAGAAATCAGATCTGTGTCAGCACATCTCAAACCATCAACTTAGTAGATTTATTTTAATAAATACTGAATTAAAGTTTATCAGAAGGTATTATTGAAATTATTGATGTTAATGACAAGTCAATGACAGGAAATGAGTTATATTTAATTTTGAACACTAAATGAATGCCAGATCTTGGAGTCTTGGACTATTCTATCATATTACAGAATTGTTGACACTGCATATATCTCATACCCTTCATACTGGGCTGTGAGAGTGATTGAAACTAAGGAAAGATATATTTTTATCCTCTGTCAACATTCAGTTGAATATAAATGGTCTAAATTTATGCTACAAATAAGTTAGAGGTACTTAAAGCAAAATTTGAAAATCACCAGATTAAGCACAGATGGATTACAGAAATCTGTGGCTAAACTAATAATCTAAATTCCTTTTACAGTTATTGGAGTAAATTGCATCATATCACAGAACCATAGAATCACAGAATGATTTGGATTGGAAGAGACCTTAAAGAGTATCTAGATCCAGCTGACATTTTTAGAGTGAAATTAATTTCGTCCTAAAGTATGCATCTAACACAGGCCAGATGAAAATATTCTTGGTTTCTGTAATGATTGTCTCCATTGATTGTGAAAGGGGGTGTGTAGGACTGGGGCGAGAAGAAGGGGTCAATGAACAAAGATATCTTAGTGTTGAAACCCTTTTTAATTTATCTCATCTGAAATCTCTTTCCAGAGCCAGCCACATGACAATTGGGTGCTGTGATTTTGGTTCATCAGCCTACACGGTGCAAGACTTTAAGAGTCATTTCATTTGAGATAAGTCACCAGAACTGTATCAAGGACAGAAC
Source organism: Climacteris rufus (assembly GCA_013398175.1). Taxonomy (NCBI): domain Eukaryota; kingdom Metazoa; phylum Chordata; class Aves; order Passeriformes; family Climacteridae; genus Climacteris; species Climacteris rufus. The sequence goes on from VZRZ01008030.1 coordinate 1,415,567, forward strand.
AGATATGCTCATCTACACAGATTGTCCTCCAAAATACAGATGAATCTCTGCTCCCGGCAAAGTTCTTATATCTGAATAACATATCTTGAGCTCAAGGAGTTAATTTCCCTCATTTTTCATTTCTTGTTAATAAAAGTTTTGATTCTTTTCTCAAACCAATAAAAATTAGGATACTGAGAAGAGAATGAGGCCACAAAAAGGCCTTCAAAGTGAAAGACAGAAAGTGTAGTGACAAGAAAAAGTTATTAGGAGATCTACATTTTTTGGAAGATGTGATTTATTTACTTATTCAAAACACTGGATAACATTTGATGTTAACCAAATTGCTATTGTAGGTGATAATTAAAACAAAAATTCTATTACTAACAGTCACTCAAATGAATTTAAATTTATTCAATTCATGTCTCATTAGTACATATCAAAAATAAATCACTTGCATATGTATCTGAAGAGCTTTTAAATCTTTTTGATTATAAGAGATAAGACATTTGTTCTGCTTCCAGTTAAAGGTCAGCCAGTACTTCTCTTACCACCTTGTTTACAATGTTTATAAGTTGGCTGTAAAAGTTAATTTTGAGAGGAAAAAGTAGGCAACTTTTTTTTTTCCCCCAGGGAAGAAGAAAGGATTCATTCTGGTAAAGAAAATCTTAAGCAGATCTTTTTTTTTTTTTAAATGCAGAGCACCTTGTTGAACTTCTCATTCACTTGATTCAATTACAGTTATTGTACTATGCCTGCTCATAAACCCTAATAAGCATCTTGCCAGACACTCACTTCAAGGGCAGCTGGAGTTCAGTCCAGATTTGAGGAAGTGTGCCTCTGAAACCTCTGTGTCACTTGATAGGCACATCTCTGTGCTTTACTCTACCTTGCAGATGATTTGTTCTGTAAGTTGTTTTCAGACATATCAAAGCAGATTTTCAGCAAGTTTGTGGATGCCAACCCACCATGGGGAGTGTTGGATGTGGTGGAGGTGCAGGTTGCCAGCAGGATCCTGCCAGTTCGGAGAGATGAGTAGAGAGGAACCTCTTGAAAATCATGAAAATCAACACAGGCAAATGTCAGGTCCTGCACCTGGGAAGGAAGAGGAAGGATACTCCCAAGCACCAGAACAGGCTGGGGGCAGACTGGCTGGAGAGTGATTCTGAAGAAAAAGGCCCAGAGATCCTTGGTATCAAGAAGCTGAGCATGATCAACAGTGAGCCCTTGCATCAAAGGTGGCCCACCATGTGCTGCATTAGCAAGAATATAGTCCCTGCTGTTCCTGTGAAGTGACCCGTCCCCTCTGTTTGGCACCCAGGATATCACATCTGGATACTGTGTCCAGTCTGGGGCTCCTGAGTGAAGGTAGATATTTCTACACTGATAGTAGTCCAGTAAGCTGGGCCCGGGGCTGGAGCACAGGATGTATGAGGAGAAGCTGAAGGAATGGGGTTTGTTCAGTCCCATAAAGAGATGATAAAATGGGGATCTTGCTGCTATCTACAGCCACATATCAAGAGAACATAAAGGAGATGGAAGTGCACAATGGAGATATGAAAGGCAACGAGAAGGATGGAATGTGGAAAATTCTGATTCAGTATAAGAGTATATATTTTAGCATGAAGGTGGTCAAATACCAGAGCAGCTTGCCTAAAGGGTTTGTACAAACTCCATCCTGGGAGAGACTCCATACTTCACTGGGTAACCTGATCTTATTGGACTTACTCAGAGCAGAAGTTGCAGTGGATGACTTCTGGAGAACTCTACAAAATCATGTGATTCTGTGAGTCCACTTTTACCTATTTGTAAAAATTCACATTTGTATATACACCACTGAAATGGTCATTGGAGGCCAAAACTTTTTCAGAAGCTGATGCCAGAGAAAGTTAAGTTAATTGTCTCCTGTAACATATCAATAACACAATTAAATCAATACTTTTAAGATCTTAGGAGTACAGATATTCTGGGAAAACACTCTAGACAAAAGACTTCAGGGCAGGCAATTCTCTGTAGCTCTAGCAGACCTTCACCAGCCAGGAGATGAGGCAGCATCCTTTCACAGAAAGGCCTTACCCTTCCCTTATAGCAGGCAATTGCAGCACTGTCCTTCTCTTCTGTCATTGCGTGTCGCTTCCTGGGGGATGCCAAAGGGCTAACCGGGGTTGCGGCCTTCCTAGAGAAAGCGTTCCGCAAGGGAAGAGCCTTTCCAGGGGCCTTTGCAACTTCTCCGGAGCAATGGGTGATCTCAAAGAGTGTAGCTGCTTTGGCTACAACTGGTTTCAGCTCGTAGTGATTCAGCTCTTTGTGAGATCAGCTCAAATGAGACCACCTCGGCAAGCCCAGGGATGGAGAGAGATGAGGGAGCCTTGCGTGGTGAATTCCACAGGTAAGCTTTATTCAGCCATCCCTGTGAAGAGACCCAGAGGCCAAGCTTTTCCCCCATCAGGGGTACTCACAGGGGGTTTATATAGGGAAGGCAGGGGTGGGGTGGACACCAGTTAGCCAACAGGATACAGACTATTACCATAAAAGAAACAAGGCATGTTGGGGGCAGCTTTTGGTCACCGTAAGTTTTAGGAAAGTTCTTATCTCTGGGGAGATTTGGCCCTCAGGCATCTCTCCTCCAAGGGAGTGCAGAGAGCTCCAGCGCCGGGGGCTGGCAGCCCTCCACAATTGTCTCCTGTTGACTCATCTGTGGACAGCTATCTGGTTTGAGGAGGTGGAGGTTCTGCTTCACAATCTAAGAATCAAGTGTCTTCTGGCCTGCACATAATAGTGACACAGGGGTTATAACCCTTTTACACAGATGTTAAAAGGCTGCAAGATGTCATATTGTAACAGCTGCCTCACACTGGTATAAATGGCCAAAGTACTTAGCAGGGGACATCAAGGCTGTAATGGATTTACTTGAAAGTAGCCTTTCAAGTAATATTTTTGATGACTTTTGATTATGAAGTGATGCACAAAGCTTTCTCTAAGCTGTGTTCAAGTATATATAGTGATGCAGAGTTTTGATACTCTGTTGTTAAGAATTTGTGTTATTTGCAGTGTGTGAATCAGCATTTGTCAATAGGAATATTAACTTCACTATGCCAGGTCTGGCCTTTGTTTTTTCTTTTTTTCTTATGCAAACCGATATTGGGTCAAATTTTTAGAAACACCGTAACACTGCTCTGATGTAAATAAAACTACTTGGAGAGTCACAAAAGAGCCAAATGTTTGCATACATTAACTTCTTTGGCTACAGAGTCTTTTTGAAACCTAATAAACAATGAAACTGCACATATTAAAATGTGCCCTTTCAAAGTGCATATATCACATTCTGCTTTCAATTCCCCTGGGGCAGCCCAACTGCATGTACAAAGAAGGATTTAATTGTACATAAGTTGCTCTTTAGAAAAAATACTCAGCTTTTGATATATCAAAATATGAGAGAATGACAAAGCAAACAAATGAAGCCAAATATAAACCAATATTCAATAAAAGTAATTTGAGAATTCTGGGACATCGATAGCTTTCTGTTTGTCTGGTGAACAATACAGTGTGCTCATGTGACTGTTCACCAAAACGAGTTTCAAAAACCATCAAGCCCTCTGCTCTCTCATTATGCAGGTGGTGTGCAATGCCAGATGCAAAATAATTGACATGGTTTCAAAGTTCCTTGCATCATGTCACAACTCATGCATTTTAAGGTATGTAGGAACTTGCAATCTATATGACAGTGTCTGTTAAAGTCTATTTTTCCATTTAGTTTTAAACTGTGTTTATATACAGAAAGCTTTAGATATCAAATGGTATCTCACATTCTGTTAAGCTATAAATTCTTGTTCCTGTACATAACCACTGGAATCTTAAAGAAATAATTATAATACATTCAAAAATAATTTACAAATCCACTGGGAGATACAGCTCTTTAACATCACAATTTCAAAATCATAAGAAACAGGATCCTAGTGTTAATGTGAATGCCCCAACTTGCTAAAAAAAGAGTGGTAGCAGTCTTTTAGGGGACAGGTTCCTAATCTGTGTGTCTGGTAATTACACTCTATTTATAGCACACACAAAAATTAAAATATTTCCCCAAATTATTCAGTCACTTAAAGAGGATTAGGAGTGGTTAGGGCTATTAACAGATCCAACTGTTTGGGTCATATGAAAATGGGGAAGATGCCTACTGAGTTTGATTTACAGATGCCTACTGAGAGGCAATAAAGACCACAGTCATTCCCCAAGTTGTAGCACTCTTCCTCGGGAGGGAGAGGTGTTAGCAAACTACACAGGAGCTTACAGCATGACGCTCCTATGCACTGCCCTGTCAGAATACCTGTAAAACTGGGGCACAGAGGGCATCACCTCTGAGAGCTGCTGTGCTCTTTTTGTGGTCCCACCACTTAATGGAACTACTGAAGAAAAACTGGTGAGCAGAAATGTTGTGTTTAAAGGCCGGCTGAGGCAGAGGCCAAGGAAAGCACTGTGAAAATATGCACAGACCATATTTGGGGGCAAGAGCTTTCTGCTGGTGTACAGCTCTTATTGCTTGGTTCTCTGAGGTGCTAACAAGGATGAAATAAACTGGCAAGTCATAACATATCTTGATCTAAACTATCCCCACTCCTCCCTCACCATCCCTCTGCCTTAGTTTTAGATGTTTTTTGCTTAGGATTTATGTGTAAGTTCATCTTCAAAACAATGAAATTAGAGAAGCCTCATTGCAAGTAAGAAAACCTATCTGAAAAACTCTTATGTGGTAATCAGAAAAGACAGACAAAGAGGATGTTAAAGATATGGCAAGACTCGGTAGGAAAGATCAAGGAAGTAAAAAAAGCACTCCTGCTGTACTTCAGAAAATCTATGATACAGATGACAAGTGTTTTCCTTTGTGCTAACATTAGACTGCACACATTTCATCAGGAACCTGTTTACGCATCTGCAGTTAGGTACTGAGTTTTATATTGGCCAACGCAAACGAAAATCCAAGATCTCATACCGGCTTTCCCAAAGAAGCAAATTCTCACTAATAAAGGTGAAATATGCTCATTCATATGCAAGATTCAGCTGAATCTCTATTACTTCTTCTAGAAATCGTGGAATAACATACCTTGAAATTTTCTAATTCTAAACTATCACCCATAAATTCATGCAAGCATCCTTAGAGATTGCTCTTCCCCCCACACCAACTCCTTCTGCTGTGCATTTGTCTACCTGTTATGATAAAAACTTGTAGTTAAGAGATTTAATTTGAAGTTCTCATTAATCATCAGATAAGAACTCTACAGTCACAGCCTCTTCATCATATTTTGTGAACTCTCAACACCTACTTTAAAATGCACCACAGTTGCATTCCTATCAACCCAGTCTAACTTTCAAGCAACATTTACAATGATATCTGCAGTCATACACCATGATTTAAATACTGTGTGATCTTCTAAAGTTCAGACATTTAAGACTTGGGAAAACTTCATCCTTATACCCATGGAAATTTCTCCCTGAATCAGAGAACAAGATATTCCAAAGATGACAGAATTTGAAGGTTTGCAGTGTGTAAAAACTTGAATATCTCCTTAACTGTTCACAGCTGAGAAGAAAAAGGGTTGCTCCAACAGACTTCTGTGGAGGGACTTTGTAAGCAACACGTGGATTGGAAAGATTTCCTCTAGTAATATTACTATCTGTATCTGAGACAGGAATGGATGCTAAAATTTTGTGTTATTACTTTCAATTATAGTGAACTCGCTCATTGTGGTGCTTGTGTTATTACAGCTACAAGATAGACAAAGTTTTAGCTGATTCTTTCCTACTAAAAGAGACTGAGAACTAATCTTATTCCAAAGGCACAGTGGTGAAGCCAGTTTGTATGGTGAAATTGCAGGAATGACTGATGCACTGATAAAAACTTGAAGAAGTTCTAATAAAAGAAAAAAAAATGTGTATTTCAAACTTCTTAATACCTTTCATGTCCAAGCATGAATTCTATCCATCTGCAAAGAAAAAATGTCATGTTTCAAAAACAGGAGAGAGAAGATATTTTAATTGAATAAGCCATTTTTTTGGACATAGTCTTGAATTAGTTTTATTCCTCTGTGAGTTTAGGGACTGCAAATAAGACAAACAAATGAAGAAAGAAGACAGATGTGGAAGATAGTATGGAGAAAGTGGTTGCCTGGGGAAAATAATGGAGTGAAGGAAGGGTAGGATGTGAATGGAAATCCAGTGAACAAATTTTAAAATGTGGGTGTGGAGTGACAGAGGGAAAACAGAAAAGATAGCAGCTAACAAAAGACTGAAAATGGAAAGGCATTGCATGACAGACTAAAATGACCACGTTAATTGTCTGTTGTGAAGAAGGTTGTGACACAGGACTGCTACTTTAATGTTATTTATTTCATTCCCAGTAACTCTGAAGCCTTTTGTAGACTCAGGTCTCAGCTGTGCATTCATCAGTCTAAAATCCACCTTGGCTGCCAAAGCAGGGTGAGCTGGAGATGGTAGAGGGTTCCTCCTGCTACACCACCTCACTGGAGTTACTCATTTCCTCCTCCTTGCTCCAACCCAAGAAGGTGCTTTGCACCATGCGGAGCCCACATGCAAGTGTGCAAGTGTGTGTTCTTAGGGAAGATGAGGCACTCCTCTACTTGTCTGCTTACTGTCTTTCTAGAACAGGCTCAACTTGATAGCATGGCTGAACAGTAGCAAAGATCATTTCTAAAATGGAGCTGCCTCTCAGCAAATGTGGAGAAGAAACTAAATATCAATAGTAAATAACAGCTAACAAACAATTTTCAGGTAAAGAGAAAAAAAAATTGTGTTTAGGCTGCGGTTCTATCCTGAAACAAAGCTGGCCAAAATGACTTTTAAAAATTCTAAGTGTCTTCAAAAAAAATCTCAGTTCTATTCAAAAACTTGATTGTTTTTAAACATGAATGTTGTGAGTTAGACAATTTTGGAAATTATATTTTTTGTGTAGCTTATTTAGTCAAAATTTTCAATCAGCTGACTGACCGGAGAGCCTCCCTATAAATACAAGATCACATTGATTTTATGTACTCATTCAGCTGTTCTTGAATGCCTGACAGGCCTGACAACTTGATCGATAAGTGATCCCATTCACCCAGATCTGCAGGTGCCTTTTGTACTCTCCATGCTGGAAGATGACAATCACACTCATTAAAAGCAACACAAAGCATCGCCAATGACATGTTTCCTGACAGACAAATACAGCCAGGGCTTATTATGATTTTATCTGAGAGAAATTGATTTAATCAGCAGTCTAAGATTTAACCTATTGTTAATAATGCAATTTAAAGCTTTCCTCTGTTGCTTCTGACCAACCTAGCTGGAATTTAAATGGGTAGAAATGATGTGAACAAGCTCACAAGGGTCAGAGTTTATCTTCTCTGTCTGTGTCAGACTCTTTGATGTTCGACGTGAAGGACTAATCTTCATGATTCCAGAAACCACTCTCTGAACAAGAAATAATTTACCAAAGCTATTATGTCACATATTGCTGTCTTAATTTAGATTTACAGAAGTTTCATGTTCTGTGAGCTTGAGGCATCTAGAAGAAGCATCAAACTAAAAGCTGACAGGTTGTGTAAAGCTAATGTTACATGAATATGCTGTAATAATGATCTATTAATTTGCAGCTTGTTTTTAGTGTTGTCTTTTTTTCTTCTTTCTTTTAATCAAACATTATTCAATTCATTACGAACTACATTACCTTTGTATTTGTGAGGAAAAAAGGTGTTTCCAATGATTTTTTTAGGAATTGAATTCACTAAGTAACAAGAGAAAATACATAAAATAACACTGTAATGATGACTGAAAAAAAAAGGATATTGATTTCTTGTAATGAACTTATTCTGCTGTCAGTCACTGCCAGACTGTTGTACAAACATTTTTCGTAAAAGATCTGAACTGATCATCACAAATTCTGGTAATGACTTGCAAATTTAGTATTAAATGTATTAAAATGAGGTTTGAGTATGGAAACTGGTTATGTAATAAAAGGACCTTCTTACTCAACATATCCATTCTCCTTTAGTCTCTGACAATACACTTGCTTCTTTGGACTCTGTATTTGGGAGAGCTGCCGACTCCTGTGACTTGCACCAGCAGGGACTAAGCTCACTTTTTGGGATGCTGTGCAGTCTAGAGGAAAACTCCAGCAAAGCATCACTATTCCTCTAACCAAGACTGCAGAAGATAAAACTCTTCCGATTACTGTATAGAAAATTGTTATTTTTCTCCCAAATTCCTGTTACTCCATGTATTTCCCAGGTTGGGCTACAGCTCCCATGAGCTGATAAACATCAGCTGAAGCATCTCTGACACCTTTGTGGAGGAAGAGCAGGTGTATAGTTCAGCCCAGATCCCAAAAACCACTTAAGGCATCTTAGATTTCAATTGCAGTGCTAAAGCAGTGTTTTTCAGCCCAAAAGCTGTCATCTGCAGGGTGGAGTGAGTCCAAAATCTTCCAAAATATTTCACAATGGGGAAAAAAATGTCCATCCTTAGTATCTGAGCTAGGAGTTCAGTTTTGTTTGCTAAGTTTTATGTTGGAGCAGACAAGTAGAGGCAATGTCATGATGACAAGTCAGGATACACCATTGGAAAGGTAGACTTTTCATTCATCAGCAGATAAATGGAAGGAGAAAAGCATAGGTTGGTTTTCCCTGGGGAGGCTATACTGAGTGCACTGTGCAACAAAGAGAGAACGATGTATACCCCCTAAAGGTGAATTGGAGAGTTAGTAATAGGGAGAGGAAACAGCAGAGAACTGTAAAAGCTACAAAAGAAAATTACTTTCCAAGTGCATTACCTCCAGTGACATTGTCAAAACAAGGCTGTTTCTACAAGGCAACTGAATAAAAAGCTTACTAAAAAGGGTGCAATGGCAGTGTCACTGCAGTGGAAGTCAAAATGGGACAGCTTTAGCAAGGAGTGAGAGAAAAAAATTGCACTAAACCTTTGGGTGAAGAGAAACAAGGCAAATATCTAATAATGGATTGGTGGAATCTCTAGCAATCTCTGAGGAGTAAAAGGTCTTCATAGTAGCTGTAGTTTAAAGGAAACTGAGACTGTACATATTCAAGTACCATGAATAAAAGGAAGTTATTTATTGACTTATCGAAGAGATTTTAGATATGTGTTTTAATTATAATTAAAGTTATACTTTAAAAATAGTTTCTGATGACAGAGTAAGTATGGATCTAAATTATGTGGTCAGTAATGCTTAGACACAACACTTTCAGCAAAACACTTTAATATCATTGTTTAGACATGCACAAGTTACTGCTGAATAGCCAGTCAACATGAATTATCTGAGCTGTGGTGATAGTCCAGGGTGACTCTTAGAAGAGCAAATGCAAAGTCATATGAATTAGTTCAATACTTCTTTGTCACATACTAAGTAAATTTGATTTGCCTAATGTGGACTTGAAGGTGCCTACATAGATAGTTACCCATTTATAATGTGTTTAATGGTGTGAAATTTCAGTGTGAAATCATACAAGATCAGAATAACCCTTTTAATCTAGTAAGTGACCTTTAATACTGCTATCAGTGTCACAGCGATCAGTTAAATTATGGTGAAAATGAAGGCTTCTTGCTGCTCTTGCTACTGATTTTAATGATTTTTCATACACTACTTGTAGTGACCCATTTTTTATTATCATGCTAACTCTATCCTACTATGAATCTTACAATAATTTCTGCTTCCTCTTGAAAATTTTGAAAAGCTTAATCTCTAATTCTTTTAGAAATTGCTAATGATTCATGAATATTAAATGCAAACAAACCACCTGGTTTTGATTGTTTCCTAATCCTTTTTAAAATCAGAGACCCATTTTCGGTGGCCTTTGCAACAGAACTCTGCAATTAGAAATCTACACAAGCTTCCCTCTTTGTCATCAAGCTGTGTGTGTCTGCTCAGGGAAAATTGCTACAGCTGTCAGCTTAAGTGCAATGACAAATATGTTTCTCTGCATATTTGGTTTCAACTAGTTTACTCAATTCAGTATGACTTGACCAGAATGACAAGTTATACAAGTGTTTCCAGAGAGTAAGGAAGACGAGCTGTCAGGTATTTAACGTAGGTTAACCCTGCATGGCCTTACACATTGTGCCTGACTTCAGCCCTGTGGTTATTAGACAGCAATACTCTTTCTAGCATCAGTGGCAGGCTGCTACATAACACGTTGCTGTTTCTCCTTTTTCTCAAGGTTATATATAATCTTACTTCATTATTTCTGATGAATAATCTGGTGATGTTACTGTGGGATTTGAGATAAGGGATTTGAGATAAGTGATTTGAGATAAAGTTGATCTCCCTTTTTGTTTATCAGAGCTGAAGACTTTTTCCCAAACCACCTGTGGTTTCCAGGGTTCTGCCTACAACCCTTTTCCCTCTGAATTGTACACCCCCATGCTTAAAAGCATCACAGTAAGTCCCTGAAGCAATTCAGTAACTTGTTAGGAAACAACTCTGAAAGTGGAAGGGGACTGATGTTACCAGCTATCACAGCTTCCCTTTCAAGAAATCCAAAGGATTTGGACCAACTGTTATTAAGCTTGCAGTGAACTGAGTGCTTGCTTGGAAAGTTCAGTCTATGGAAAATACAGTGACATATTTTGGCATTTTCAGTGATACTCATCTCACCCAGAAACAACTAAAGCAGATAATAGGAAATTTAGACTGCCAAGGATGTACTAAAAAGGGGTGAAAGATGTATTCAAAAGGGGTGAAAGACCAGGACTGGTGGCAGGTGCCACCTGAGTGGCAGGTTTTATTAAAACTGATAATTTGCACATTAAAGGTTTTTTGTTTTCAGAACTGTTAACTATTGCTGCCATTGACAGGTCCAATGAAACAATACTTAATATTGTTGCCATTGCTCACAGGAAAATCATATTGAGAACCTTATGGAAGTCAGTGCATCACATATGCTTTAACCAACAGTCCTGAACTCATCCTGGAAAGGAAAATCTGGGTCTACAGTTCTCATCACAATTATTTGGATTATTACTTGAGCAATGGACATGCTATTTCCATTGGCGGGGGGAGGGGGGGGGAGAGAANAGAAAAGCAGCAGTACTTGCTGAATGCTCTTGAACAGATCAAAAGAAATAATGAGTTTTCAAAGAACCTCGCTCTGACACCTCCAATCCATCATATCTGTATTATACTGATAATCGCCTCTCTTTTAATCAGTGATGCTCAGGAGAAGAATGAGGAACCTGTGAATGTATGGGTGAATCAGTGTCTGATTAGCTGTCTTCATAGCAGCTTCTCTGTGCACATTCAGAAAGAGTGCAATTCAAACTTCGAGTGATAATGATTATTGGTGTATACCTTTTTCCTAAAGGGAACATTGTTTTTAACTTTTCCCCCCATGGTACTACAGTTAAAATCATTTCAGTTAATACACCAAACACACAGATCCAGATGAACAGCAGTTTAGGAATCCAGAAATCTAAAGCCAGCTTATAAAAAGTAAGATGCTGCACACCTGGAGAAATGAAATGTAAGTTGATTTCCAAAGTGTTATCTGGCAAATGATCGACAAATAAAAGCAAATGTCCTAAGAAACCAGTATTGATTTTTTTCAGAAGCTCTTATCATCCACTTCCCACATGTTCTTTTTTTCCCCACCTGCCCTAAAGCAGCCATACTGTTGGTTGGAACTTATTAATGCTTCAGAATGCAGCATCTGGTATAGACTTCATATGCTGGAAGGAAACATCCAGCTACTAAGACACTGGCTTCTGTGCTTTTGAAGTGAATATCATGCTGAATTTCCATTAATTTCTGTATCTACTTTTGCCTTCTTTCGTTCAGCTTTTGCTTTGGGGGCTGGCTGCGTTGCTGCCTGGACTTCTGCTACTGCTGTCCTCAGTGTCCCCACATCCCCACCTGAATGCTCAAACTCCCCTCCCACAGTGTGACAGAAGCTGTTGGCTTGAGCTCTGCACCACAATGATTTTAGGGCAGCAGGGAATATGACACCAGGTATTCACTAATCTGAAACAAACTCATGACTCATTCCGCCTAACCTGTCCAAGGCCTCCCTGAATAGAGAGCTCCAATGGGTGCCTGTGGGTCCAGCAGTTTGGGGTTCATCCTGCCAATCTCCTAAGGACTGACTGCATTTCAGGATAGCTACCAGTCAGCTCATTACACCTTGCTATTACTGCTACCCCCAATTTGAAGCAATCAGTTACAGCTCTGCTGACCACTATCTCATTACCAGTCTGCCTTTGATGTTCCAGAGGCAGGAGGGGATATCTGTCCTTTGTCAGAACAGATGAGCTGCAGTTACAAAAAAATATAACAGCTTCTGGAAATACAGGTTTCAGCCAATAATCTTTAAGACTTGCAAGTGTTAGTTTCCCACTGTGTCACATAGCCCTCTCCCTGCATAGAAAGTCTTAGTGTATAAAAAGGGACAGTCAGGCAGCCACCCAACATTGTGTATCCTAAAGGAAATCCAGGATATCAGCATGTTTCATAGATCACATTCTGCACTAGCATCTGGCTTCTTATAAGTCAAGTCTTAATCAGATAGAGCTGAGTAAAGGTGAGCATGATAATCTCATTATATTAGGTCTTTTAAACACATTTACACATACAAATGTATACATCTGAAAATATATATTTGTAAAATAATTTCTACCAGCCCACTGCACTTAGTCACTATCCTCTCTGCTGTTCTTTATCTCCAATACCATCACCTCCACCAGCCATTCTTTCCTCTGGTAGGTCTCTCTGAAGTGGTTCAGGAAAACAACACAATGGAGCATACTATTTCCTCACCTTCGCTTCCTCTCCACGCAGATGCCAAGGTGGTGTGTGCCTAAAAATTCAACTCCTCACTTCTCTGGAGGTGCAGGTGCGAGTGTGCTTAATCACTGTAAAGTCATTCATTTGTTTTACTAATCCCTCCATCTGCATTCTGTCAGCCTTCTCCTACAAAACTAATGGCATAATCCCTGTTCTCAGCACCTACCTTGTCCCACGTGGTGCTACATGAGCATACAAGGATGTAGGTGATATTTGCTGGTCAGGTTTGCTGTGCTGTCACTTTGGTGCCCCTGACATCCGTGATGTGGAAGGCTGATGACTGGTGAAGTACTTAACCAAAGAAAGAGAAAGCTTTGTACTAACATACTTGTAATTTCTGCTTGGGGTATAATTGTCCCCTTTCTTGGTACAGCTGACAATAATTATACAAATACAGATCTAGGTTGAGGAATGGATATACAACAAAGGACGGATGTGCATATGAACGTGCCTGGTATCTGTTCAGCAAGGCAAACCCTGATGAGTATATTTCTGCAACTGCTAAACTGGTGTGGTTGGACACTTCATATTTTGAAAATAGTTTGGTAAGATTTGTTTTAGAAAAACAATTAAAGAGCACCATTTGTAATAATCTGAGGCAATATTTTCTGTTGCCGTGGCCACAGAACAATACAGGCATATATCAATTTGTGGGGAAACTGTCTAAATTACCAAAAGCTTTAATAAACACGCTAACAATTGATGTTTGAGGGCATGTAGCCTTGTGAATGAAAATAATTATGAATCCACATTCAAATCTCTGCACTAAATTGCAGGTTCAAATGTTTTAGCTTCTAGACCTCTGACTGCTTGTTTTGTTGACTATCAACAAAATATTAGATTTGTGCCTGTAATAAATTGTACCCACAAAACTGTAGTGTCTCTTTCTCTTTTTAAAGAAGGCACTAAATGTAATTATGCGTTGTGCTCCTATATCACAGCAATAAGTAACAGTTTTGATCTCAAGATATGTGAATATTCTTCACTCATCTGTGTACCAAATAACCATCTTAATCAACATTAAGTTTCATTTCACTGGTAACGTTTATTTTTGTTTTTCTGTTTCAGTGTGAACAGACAAGCATAGGCTGTATTAATTATAATGAATGACTAATAGCAGCTGCTGTGAGGAGTAGCTGAGGACTCTGGGTTTGTCTAGTCTAGACAAAAGGAGGCTGAGTGGAGACCTCATTGCTCTCTACAGCTTCCTGAGGAGGGGAAGTGGAGAGTGGGGTACTGAACATTTTGCCCTGGTATCCAGTGACAGGACACATGGAAATTATTCAAAGTTGTGTCAGGACAGGTTTAGGCTGGACAGTAGGAAGCATTTCTTTACCAAGAGAATCACTGGAATAGGCTTGCTAGAGAGGTGGTTGGTGCCCCAAGCCTGTCTGTGTTTGAGGCATTTGACCAATGCCCTTAATAACATGCTGTTATTCAGCTGTTGGTCAGCCCTGGAGTGGTCTGGTAGTTGGATTAGATGAACATTGTATGTCCCTTCCAACTGAACTGTTCAGTTCTGTTCTAGTCTATTCTACTCTATTGTAATATTTTCTAATATTTTCTAATATTTCCTGATATTTCCTAAGTTCCAATGGGAACTGTTGCACTTGCCTCCACCAGTCAGCTTCACTTCTCATGATCTTTTGGAAAGCAGAACTTCAAAAATATAAATGGGTTGAAAAGCTTGGCAATAAGCTGGTTCCTGAAATTAGTGAGTGACTGCATCCTGGCTGAGTCTTACTCTCCCACATGCTGGTGCATCCTCAGTGACAAGGCACCTCATTATTGGTTTCTTTATTACAAAATGGAGATAACAAGTTAAGTCACAAACCTGCCCTGAGTGAAATTTAAAAACTACACAGTCTGAGAGGTGAATACATGGATGAATAAGACAGTAAGAAGATCCTATACCTTTCTCCAGATCTCAGCAAGAACAGGGAAAAGAAAAAAAAACAAAAGCCGTGGGAAAAGCCATACTCAGTTGCTACAAAAGGGTAAATCTAAAAGAGGGACTGGGTCAGGGTAAAGAATGTTGCCTGTGTTCAGATAGTTTTGAAGACCTCTACTAGGAAAGTATGACCAAACATCTGATTCAAGAAAGCAAGAGAAAGTGACACTGTATTAGGCCTTAAGAATAGGTATGTGCACAATTTCTGATGTGAAAGTGAATTATTTAGTCTATACTTTCCATGACAACCTTATACCTATGATTCTCTATTACTGAATAATATCAAAAGATGAAATTTTAGAGTAGGACCTCACGGTTAAACAACTGAGCTTTAAGATTAGATATGGCCATACAAGTGCCAACATTTGACCTACCCTATAACTTCTGGAATGGAATTGTCCTCAGTAGCAATGCCCATCTGAGATTCCAGTGCTATAAGTCTTCACTAATAGATTTGCTGTGAATGCATTTACTTGTGCTTGCCTCTTTCCAGCATAGGTAGGGATCATTCAATCCACACTGTTTGTGGATTAATTTTCAAATGCATAGGCAATTGATTTTATAGGTTACCATTAAATGTAACCTATTGAAATAATAAATTAAAAATTCAGCTGCATAAATCTGTAAAGCTTCATCAGTTTGTACTGGCAAACACCAGGTGAGGATTGAATTTATATTAACTGAAAGAGAAAATAGAGTTAATAAAAATCTGAGAAAAAAGTCTAGAATCTCTAATGACACTGGCAAACTGCAAGGTTTATTTTAACACCATATCTATTAATACAAAAATATTGCACAAGCTAGATAATATTTGCTAAGCTAAGAGGATTAAAGAGAAGGAAAACTGACTTCATGCATGTGCTGAATACTACAGAACAGGGAAAACCAGAATATAGACAGAGAGCAAATGAACTATTGGAATAGGTGAAAAATCTCTGCTAGACTGATAGAGACCTCTTCTGAATCACCCTTCTCAGATATGTCTTTCTACCTGCAAACAAAAAGGTCTGTATACTTTCAGTCTTGTGTATTGTTGATGTAGGTAAGTAACTGAAAATCAGAAAAGCTTGGATGAATGCAGAAATAATAGGGCGGCATTAAAAAAAAAAAACAAACCAAAAAAAACCCCAAATATTCGTTGTTGACCCTGCCAGGACACCAGGTGCCACCAAAGCTGCTCTATGGAAACCTTCCTCAGATGGACAGGGGAGTAAAAACATAATAAAAGGCTCATGGGTCAGGAAAAGGGCAGGGAGTCACCAGTGACTGTCTTGGGCAAAGCAGACTCCACTTGGGGATATTGGTTTAAGTTATTACCAATCAAATCACAATAATGAGAACTGTATTAGATACTAATGCTATCTCTTTATCCTGAATCAGCAGATTCAGTTCTGAGGCATGTGTGATCCTGTTCATAAAATTCATAACATCTATTCTTAAAACTACCTAATGAAGGGGATTTTTACTCCTTAGGAAGTTATATATAGTAATTGTCTGCCCTAAAGTAGTAATAATGACAATAATAANCCCCACAAAACCCAGAGACTGGTTTTTACTCTTTTTTGTACCCATTCAAAAATTTTGTCATAGTTTCTTTTTTTTTTTTTTCCCAGAAGAAACTCCTCTGCCCTTTCATGCAATATTAGTTTCTGGAAAATCAGACTGAGTATAATTCAAACTCATTGATTTCTATGGGACCTATATTCATTCTCTTAGGCCAAAGCCCTGGAAGACTGAATGCAACTATTTCAACGAATAATTTGTTCTGGCAAAGAGACCTTCAGCCTTCAGATAAGCACAAATATAGATTCTGTCTCACAGAGTAAAATGCACTGGAAAGAGGGCTCTGTTCTTTCAGAATCATGTATGGGTATTTGCTGTTCAGAATTCAGAGGCAGTTTCTCTTGAATATACTCTGAATTTAAACCAAATTCACTGGTTTTGTTACCTTAGTTCCTAGACTGTTCGTAGAAAGAGAACAAAACTCATAAAAACCACAAAGGAGATGTATTGATTTCTTTCTATCCCAGCAGAAATTTTCTGCAGTTTCTCAGTTCAGGAAAATAGTATAATTCAAATCCTTTCTCTTTAACCTACAATTGCAGAATGTCAATCTAAGAATTTTTATGCAATTTTAAATGAATGCTATTGAAGTGACTATTCAGTAGATGAAGAATAGACATTTTAATTTCAATTTTAGTAGGAGTGGAACATAAACAAAGCTCCCTTTCAGTATTTTCCAACAATATTCTTTTAATCTGTATTGCATTAATATTGTGTGAGCTAGTAGTCTAGACTAGGCGGCAGTATATAAAAGAGACTAAATTGTGCTGTGGCTACAATCAAACCTGATTAAGTAATGCTTCTGCATAGCATAATTCTGCCACACTTGGAAGGAACAGCTAAAAATACGTCTGTTGAGAGAAGCTCTCTATTGCAACTCTTTAGGCGATCTGGTATTTAGCAGTGAGAGTTCCAGCTTCCAAAGATAACTTCTGTTCCTCATATGAAAGAGTCTCCAGCAGATCAATGGCAAAACTGTCCCCTCATAATGTCCAGAGGGTGCACTAGGAGAGAAGAGTAGTGTCCAGGTGCCAAGGATTCTGGGATTACCAGACAATATAATGTCCTTTGGAGACTATTCATGGATCCAAGTTAAAGCTAAGTCACTCAACCACTTTGGCCATCTGGAACAGGAACATGTATGAACTCCCCAGGAGCTCCAGCCTATAGGTTGTTTCCAGCCAATGCTGTGGGGAACAGTCTCCTGCACAGAACAAAAACATCTGTAGAGATCAGTTTCCTGCATCTTCTCCCCCATGCCTGAACCACAAAGGATATGATATTACTGTCCCAGGCAATGAGCCTACGGTTTTGGGCTCGAGCCAGAGAGTCTTACTCTTTTCATTTGGAAGATACTCAGCTCAAACTCAATTTATCAACTGAAATTGCACAGTCGTTGAGTGAATCTGGAATAAATGTACACTTCTTATCCACATAATTTACAGTTTATCTGGTATTCTCTGCTTTTAGTATTTTCCTGCCATGCTCAATTAGATCTCTTCCACCACCCACTTTGAAAGTGTCTGTCTTCCAGAAGTGTATGAAAACTTCTACACAAAACCCACAAAGTAGGTATGCCCAAGGATTTTTTTTTTTCAGAATGGCCATAAAAGCTCACACAAATAAATAAAATATCAATTATAAAAATGCTTGGAGAGCAATTTTTTTGGTTTTTTTTTTTTGTTTGAGATGTAGTTTGTTAAAGTGAATTGTGCCTGTCTTGGTATTTAGCCTGCAGCACTTAAGCAGCATTTAAACAATTCCATGTTCCCACAGAATTAAATGCATCTTCTACCATTAATTATAGTAACAGTGATTGATTCTATGCCCTCAGTGCCTGTGGGAATACTCCCAGGTAATTTTACAGGAAGTGGAACTGGGGCTCAAATTCACTGTTCAGCAAGATGATCAACTCCAGAGTTGGGAGTCATCAATTGCAGGAATGACAACAAGCTCTTCTTGCACCACTGAAATGAAGGTGACTTTCCCATGTCCTACAAAAGGAAAGGATGAAATCTCTGTGCTTGTGTACTTCACAGAACACAAAACTAAATTAAAGTTATGTAACCATTCCTACGCATCAAATGGGGCTAGCCCTGGCTTTGATGAATGCAGCCCCACACCTGTAAATAACTCAGAGCCAATTAAAGGTTAGTAGAGGCTCCTCTGAAAATGCATTTCATAACAGTGATTCAGTCCCTGAGGCCAAGTTTTGCTGACCTTTATAATGAACAGCAACCATGGAACAGCAAAGTAAGACATTACAGAGTTGTGTAGTTGAAGGCAAACACAGTCACTCTCTTTTGAGTTAGGCAAGGGGGGGGTAGTAAACAGTTCTATACTAAAACAGGTATGTTTGCCTCTTTTGTTTTTTTACCGTGGTATTAGTATTCATAAATTAGGGAGTAGGTGTTTAGTTTTTTGTTCTGACAACTATTACAAAAAAATAAGTAGATGTGTAATGGAGAATTATAACAGAATATTTATGGAAAATAAATTATTATTAAATCGATCAGAATGCAAACAGGCCAAATTACTGATTGCTATAGCTTTGCTTTTCAGGCAAGTGCCACCTTTTAAAAAAACCTAGCTATTAATAATTATTATATTAAGATGTTGCTACAATTAATACATTTCTATTGTATTACAGTGATACAAACTAAAATATTTTTGCTAAGATTCTCTAATCTAAAATAGTTCAATGACCAAGAAACCAAAAAGTGACATCTCAGTAAATCTATTAAGTTACTCTTCTGAATTTCTTTCTCAAATTCAGTCCACTATAGCTATAATGAGTCCTCTTGCATCCTTAATACTTCTACCAAAATGTTACACAATGAGCCTCGTGGGAAATTTTAATTCTTGCATTTGCTACTGACTATCTTTTGAAAGGTATTCAGCAGCCCAAACAAGTAGGGTGACCTCTAAAGGTCCTTCTAAAGAAGGACTTTTTGAAAGCATTTAGATTAAAAAAAACCCATATGTTTAAAATGCATGATAGATATTTCAGTTAAAAAATTCAGTAGGCATCAATCTTGTTGTACTTTGGATAAATATTACCTTGTGCTTGGTACTGCAAATTTAAGTGGAAATTAAGTTATCAACAGGAGGCCATGACTGTTACTGCAGGGTATTAAATTTAAAACAAAAAATATCTTTTGATAAACACCTAGGTTATAGGTTATCACAATTCTATTTCACTCTTTTACTGTGTACCACAGACTTGCTTCAATATGGAAACTACTGCCTGCTTCCAAAGAACAGCAGGGAAATCCCATGAAAACTGCAATTATAATAACTATAAAGAATTAAAATAGCTCTTGGGCACTTTTTATTATAGTTGTTTTCAGTTGTCAAGGGGAAAAACTGAACAAAGAAAAAGCAAGATGTGCTCCCAGCAATAGGGAAAGCATTTAAAAGGATCCTGTAAACAAGCTGACAAAAATTCATTCAGGGTTATGCATTTATAAGTGAGAAAAACCAAAAACTATGTTTGAAAAAAAAGTAAGCAGTGCAGTAAGAGGTCTCCAGATTGAAATGTCCTGTGGGAACTGCAAAGAGACTTGTAGCAGCAAACCTGTACTGTGATTAACTAATGGTAGCTGAAAAGAGAGATTTAGAGGTGGTAGAAAAGTAGATACTCTCCTCTTAACAGCCACAATGCCACCTGAAGAGAGAATATGTTTATCTTGCCATCAAAAGACCAAAAACTGCTGGATTGTTTCATGTTAAATAAGATTGATGGATTTTCTTTCCACAGACTCTACCAGTTGCTTCTTATTCCAGTGAAAATTACTAGAAGCAGTGAGACAGACAATTAAAGACCTGTTGTTGCTCCTTTATCTCAGTGGTAATCTCCAATAAACCTGAGGCTATTTTTACACAAACCAGTAAGAGTCATTCTTTCTGGACCTGTAATGACAAGATCTGGAGACACAGGAATAACTTTTTAAATGTTCTTCTTTGAAAAAAATGTTTAGCAGAGAGGTCTCACATTGCATGTGAGACAGGCAGAACAGTACTTCAATGGAACTGTGGCCACTGCACGAAAACAGCATGAACTGGTCAGTGTGGCATCAGGCAGGATGATGAAAGGCTGCTTTCTTTACATAGATATCCGTTGCTACTGTTGTCATTTTAGTTCACATTTTAGTGACTGAACACTTGTAACTAGAAAATCAAGCCTTTGGGGACTACTCAAAGGAATTTTCAGCACAGGGAGTTGTGTGTTTCTAATCTACCAAGTCAAATGTGTTTGCTGGGGAGATCAGGAAAAGTTCAGTTTAAACCCAAATGAGAACAAAATGTATAGTTCTTTCCCTCAAAATCACTACTAGATCCAAAACCTTTCCTAAGGACATTCTTACCTTACTTAGAATATAACATGCCTTCCCTTCCTGAGATCCTCTTGCTCCTGAGGGAGCATCATCTTCCTCTGGCCAGCCCAGGTCCATGCTGAGCATCCTCTCAATCTCCAAACCTGATTGAATACCTCCCATGATAATTTTCTGGAACTGTGCCTCACACTCTTTCTTGTTAATGCTTACAAAAACATTTTCAGAGCTTGCGTTTCACATCAGGTTCCTTCCTGTCAGTGTGGCCCCCATGCAGACCCTCACCCCATGTGGCCCCTCACTCAGATTGAAGGTGCTGCTATACTTTGCAAAGTTTTGATAGAGGACTGAATGGAATGTGACTCTAGAAGAAACTTTTATTATGGTTATGCAGTAACTCTGCTCCTTGTCAAATGTAGTCAGACGGGAGGCAAAAATGATACCTATCTCCTCCCAACTGCCAGCTCTGCAAACTCTCCTTAAAGCTCAAGAGGCTTCTTAGTACAATATTGCAAATAATAAAGATTCTGGGTGAGGTCTTCAGGGCAGTGTGGTGTTTTTTCTGCTCAAACCCCACTGATTTTAGCAGATAATGTCCTTAGAAGATAATTCTTCCCCCCCCCGCCCTTTACCTCATCTTACTACTCATTTCATACTGCATCAGGCAAAAGAGACTCTAGCTGTCTAAGAGAACCAATGACTTTATGGCACTACATGAAGCACAAACCTAATCCAAGCAAACATTTATCACTATGCTTTTAACCAACAGCAGTAAAGAACCAAACAATGTCTTCCTTTTGCACCTTCTCTCTTCTCCTTTCGTGAAATCTGGTCACAGTTTGATTTACAAAGACCAAACTCTTAGACATGTTCATAATTTAACCCACCATATCTGGGAAAATTAATATATTTACATACAGCCTGCTTAAGGAATTTTGGCCACATCACAGTAAGAAGTATTCCAATACTACTAAGTATGTCATTCAGCATGAAGACAAGGGACAAATAGATTGATAAATTCTTCTTTTTCCACGTAATCTTTGTGAAAATTGCATTTAAACTAAGAGTTGAGTCACATTCTACAATCATCCCCCTAATTCTAAAGTAATCTGGGAACTCATTTGACACAAGAAACCTAGAGACACACAATTAAGTTGGAATAGTGGCACCTTCTTGCATCAACAGTTAATTATTTAATATTATCAAAACATCAGCTTTAATTACATCTGAGTAGCTAACAATAAATATTAATAGATTATTTTTTTCTTTCTTTCTATTATCTCTGCTAAGGGCCTCTTCTTTTTAAGGTGTGTACACATACTGGCTGAACAATGCAGTTTCTCTGACCATGCCGATAACATGATTTAGTTGCATTTCTGCTTTATATCAGCTGGGAAATAAATGAGAGTAAACCTACTTTACTAGTTGTGAAATCCTGCCTGTGAACATTGGGATTATCTGAATGGCTAGCAAACTTCTTTCTACACAGCTGACAGCCTTCCTTCAACAGGATAGAGAAAACACAGGCTTACCAAGGCAAAGGTTTTGTTGCTGTTTATTCAGTGCAATTAACAGAAAGCAGAGACATTGTCCTACACTGCAGGATATGACAATTATACAGAGCTTCAGTCAGAAAACCTTTTGGTTGAACAACTCAGGTTCCACTAGCAAACTCTAGAGTGCACTCGAACCGACTTTAATTACTTAAAGCTCCCTGGACTAAAACAGGAATCTTGTTTATGTCTACAGCCCAAGGAAGGAAGACCAGCCACCTCCAGAGGGCAAGTCAGATCACTGCAGTGTGAATGACTGCAAGGCATGGAGTGACTGGGGCAGCGTGGAGAGGAGCTGGAGCAGTCCAGCCCGCTTAGCAACTACAGAAGGAGCTATAGGGCCACATTATGTCAGACCTCTATGTTTCATACTACTCAGAGTGTGTGAAAGAATCTTGTCCTGAGAATAGGGTTTGTGCATGCATAGCTAAGACAAGTGTTCTTCAGAACAGTGCTCTTCCTCCTCTACCAAATGGAGGGTTTCACCCTTCCTTATTCCCCATGAGGAATGACAGTGGGGGAGAACACTCCAAAATTAGAAGCCTCAATTCCACATCTGCCCTGTAAGGTATTAATCATAATTTTTTAGAGTCCCATAGCATTCACAGAATAGCAAAACCTTTGAGATTTACTGTACTGACCTTTACTTTGTTCTTCAGTAGGAAGTTACCTACTGAAAATATTGTGAACAATAGGAGAAGTCATTGAATTTGGTCTTAAGCTGCAAAATATTGGTAACAGTTTGTGACAGGAGATAGTGCTGCATTTGCGTTTGTATAGTCCATACTAAAGCCTGTCACATTACTACGTCCTAGAGTCTAGAGAACTATCCTAAATGAAATCTGCAATTTTTATAACCTTAAAACTTACACAGATCAATTTTCCTCTAGAAACACATTGACTATTACACTGCTGAGTAGGTTTTACATTTTTTTTTTTTTGTGTGTTACAAATGTTTGCTTTCTATGTTGAATTTTAGCTGATATATGCAAGCACTATCTGTTGTCAAAGGGCATGCAGGTAAATGGAGGTGGCCATACATTTTCTTGAAAACTTAGGCAGGTGTACAAAGAGCATGTTGATCACAGTGTAGCTGACAATGCCGCTTAATTTATCCTTAAACATTTCCATACAGTGGAATATAAATGAGACCCTGCCAGACAAATATTTGTAAAAAAATATTCATATTGCTTCATTGTCAGCCAAAAGAGAGATTACTAAGTTGTTGAAATCAGGCAAAACTCCCACTCACAACTCTTGGCTGGAAAAATATGTATAGATTTGCTCCACTGAAAAAGGCTTGCTATCAAATCAGCAGATGAACACAAGATTTTGATGAGATAAGGCACACACCTCTCTGGAGTTTTGTCTAGTGATATATTGATGGTATTATCAATGAGCCTATTGCTATTCCCTGCCTTGCAATTAATCTCTGAACTTGTTAAATTTCTCATTAAGCCAGTAATTTCTCCTCCAAGCATTAGGTTCTGGCTCTGGAATGTCACTCCAACGAGTAGACCACAACAAAATGAATAAAACCAACAAAGCAGCCCCCAGCGTTCCTCAGATAGCAAGACATTAATCTCCAGTGATTTACAGGAAACTTTCTTACAGTCTCTGCCACTAACCAATCTAAGGTGAGCAATGGCATTCTCCAGACTAATCAGGGGTGCAGGAAAATATGCTGACTTATGGCAGAGCATGCACCTGTGTCTCTTGCTTTCTCTGAGAAGGACTCCCCAAACAGCTGCTCTGACTAGTAGCCAGTAACAAATGTAGGACTCTTACTTTCCCCTCTGTTTTTAACTTTGCTGCCCATTTACACGTTGTGCGTATTAGTAGCTTGTTATTTTAATAGTTATCACACAAGAAAGAATGAAGTGCGTCATGTGTTATGTGTTCGGTGCTTTTGAGAAAAAAAAAAGAACTGTTTGCTTTGGCAGCTGCAGCTCCAGTAATTTGTCTGAACAGGAGATGGAAATCTAACAGCATATGGCTGCAGATATAAATACAGATCTAGAATTATATGCAGACACACTATACATTAAAATGAAAAACATTTAATGGGCAGTTGGTCACAGTGATAATTCCAAAATGCAGGCTTTAGTTACCATTCTCAAGTATTAATCCCTTACTATTTATAGTATTTTGTACTCTCAAATCCTTATTGTAATTTCTATAAATTTATCTGGAAGATGGCAGACGACCAGATTTACCCCAAACCACTCAAGGCATGCCATTTTCCTCGGTTGCATCTTATTATACTGTGCAAAGAGCACAATGAGAGAAAACTATGTGGCGTGCTTCAAATATTCTTATGATTTATCTATACCATTAGCTTTCAATAGAGAGAAAAGAGAAGATAATGATGAGTCTCCATTAACTCTAGAGAGAATTATGGCTTGTGGAAGGTTATTTAAAGGTTTTAATAATTTGAGTCCTTGCTTACAAAAAAACAGACTCTAACACACAGTGAAACAAATAAGAACAGTGAGGGTGCTTCAATCTTGAGCACTTCTGGAGTCAGAAGGTTTTGATGAAGGATAATAACAATAGCAAGGCACCCAAGGGTGCTATATATGTGTCAAATTTAGCTCTTCTAACTTTAATTTATATAAAAATTAATTTTGCCCCATGACTTTCTGGAAAAAAATTCATATTTTTCAATTAATAAACCTTTGAAATCAAGGTGATTTACCTTCACTTCTTCAAGTTTTCCTATTGCTGATCTGTCAGGTTATTTCTGGTTTTTACACTGATGGCTACATTACCACACTAATAGTGGACCAGCCCACAAAATGGTGAGTGTGACTCAAAAAAACAAAACAATGAAAAAACTTCTCAATTTCACTGGTGAAAGTGAAATCTCCATTCCTTAAATATTTGAATATCAAAATATGGCCATCACCTCCATGCACTGTTTGGGAGGTGTAATTAACAGTGTTTCGTGGTGATGGCTGGAGAGAAAAACCAAAGAACAAATACAGATTTGCTTGGAACAGATAGATGAGGGGGGAAAAAAGGCAAAATTATAAGTGGGTTCTCCATTCATGTTTATCAGATTATTATCAGGGCTGTTGCTGGAATCATTACTGCTGTTTACTTGCTGCTGAGCTGAGGCAGTTTGGCACATGGAAGCAGTAATGAAGAATGGCCCTACAATTGTGAAAACACATTCCTGGCTAAACTTACCATTGAGCATAATCTGAGGTACTACTGAGATATACATTATTTCAAGTATACCAAAGGGGGAAAAACACAACCCCAAACCTTAGATTTTTGCAGCATGCAATTTAATCATCCTATGCCATTTTAAAATGTTTTTAAGCATCTTGCTGGTCAAACAGCAAAAGTATCTACAGAAGCCATCAGTGATTGATACTTTAACAGATGTTGTCCAACAGGTGAATTTTTATTTTGACCCAAGAACCAACTCTAAATACAATACGAATTATAAGGAGTTAAAAAAATACAGTAATTCCAAATATTGAGACTGAAAACAAAAGAGAAAGAAAACAACACACAAATATAAAAATCTTTTTCTATTATATGAGTCTTTTGTTAAAACACCTAAACTAATACTGATAATGAATAGAAGTTTAAAATTTGTTGCTGAGGGATTTTTGTTTCCATTTGTTATTTTGCAGATACAAGAAGTTAGTCAATAATACAATAATATGGGAGAGTATGAATTAGTTTTCAAATGTCTGATGGATGTCAGAGTGTTCTGTCATTATTTTTATTCAGATGTTTTTAAGAGAAAGAAGCAAAACTTGAGTTGCAATTCTTGTTTTATCACTGCTGAAGCATGAGGTGATTTTTTATATGCCTGACTTGCCAATCTGACCTTGAAAACAAATGTGTTCATTAACCCTCTGTTGACAAAAGAAACACTGTTCTAGTAGGAAGACAAGTCTTGACCTTTCTTTACGAATAGGAAGGATTAAGCAATCCATAATGCCATCGTCAAACAGTAAAATGAGTTCAACTGGATGCAGTAGAAACAGGTAGCAAGAAAAGTTTTTCAGACTCTAGGCATTAATAGCAAAGTGTTCAAGCTCATTCTGGATGAATTTCAATAACTGCAGTAAAGATAGTGTCTCTCTTATTGTAAAGGTAAGAAGTGCTACACTGACACACTATGAATTCCCTGTATAGTTTTTCCTGACCATCACTGAAGTCTAAGTATCCATACATCCAGAAAATAATGGAAGACCTGTGAACAGCACTTGGTTAAGCCCAATGTTTTAATTTAAATAAGGAAGTAAAACATATTGCTGTATGGTCCCAATTTTTGGTTTTATAATGCTTTTCTGGAATTTCCAGTATACACTTTACTTTCTATTCTTTCATACAGAGAAGGACAATATCTAAATATTTAGAATAGCCCTTATTTATGTAAAGCAGTGGATAAGCTTACCAATGTCATAACCAGCAGTAGATATTCAGGTTATCTGATATGTACTATATAGGCGTTATTTGATTTGGTTAGACTGTGACATTCATCACAGTATCTAGGTGCTTTACAGCTACTCAGAGAAACATTTATTAACAACTGGTGTAGTTCAAAAGAGTTGGTTTGGAGCAGAGATAATTTCTTAGTGTGCCAGACACATCTCCTGAAAATTAGCCCTCTTAGTCAAAACACACAAATTAAATGCACACAAACAGATAACAGGGCATGAAAAAAATTAAAACTAAATAATTGATGCACTTTGGATGTTACTATACTGCAGAAACTAGAAAATTCCAGATGAAACGTCCTCTTCAAGAAGAGCACACACTATTGCTTTACTGGAATCCAGCACTTGGGACCAGTAGTGAGTGAAGCTGTAGTGAAAGACAACATGAGGCAGGGCTTGAGACCATAGAGACCACCAGGAACAGAGCCAACCACTGATTTTAAACTGTATCCAATACCTTGATTTTCATCCAGTGTGCAGAGTGAGCCAGTACAGAGACACATGTTCAAAGAGCTGTGTGTTCTTACTGGCCTAGCCCACCTAAGTGCCTGTCTTCCTCTGCCAGCATCCCACACTTACCTCCTTTTCTTCCTTTTTTCCCTGGCTCAACTAAAAAAGAGTCTCCTCTTCCCATGAGAGCTTTTCCTTTTGTTTCATCTCTTCTACCATCTAGTCCTGACCACCTAGGAGTTGGAGTCATGCCATAATCTGGCCCTGCTCCTTTTCAAAGCAGCTTTAACTGTAAAGTTATTTCTAAAGGAAGAATTTAAGCAATGCTGAAGTGTGTCATCTCCTTCTGCAGTTCTCTCCACCTGCCCCAAAATAGCTGACCCTTGACAAAACCACAGCACCACAGGGCTTCTGACTTAAGAATGAACTCAGCAGCAGTATTTTGGCATTCACTTATGATTGCTCCCACCTGCCTCTATTATTTATGCAATGCTGTTTTGGAGACAAGGTCAGCATGAGGAAAAGTTTACCAGTATAACTATCCTGGCAAACTATCCTTGTGTGGGTGCAGCTGCTACTGGCCAGGGAGAAAAGAAAAGAAAGTAATTTTACTGGCACAGAAAATATTGGTTCCCAAGTGAAGTAAGTTGTACTGGCAAAAACACTCTCCATCCCAATGTAACCATATCTAAACCAAGCTTCTGACAATATAAACAAATGGTTAAAATAAAAATAGCTTTAGTTGATACTGGTGTGCCGGAAAACCTATCTTCTCTAGTAAGAAAAAGGGTGGGGAGGGAAGAGATCAAAAATGAATTTGTAAATATGAAACATTCATTATTTCTGATATTGCTTCCTGTGAAAATTTATAAATAAGGTAGAGTCATGCTTCTAATTATCCTGGCCTTTTATTGGGCAGTCAGGGCAGTTGAAAGGGGAGCACAGCAAAAAATAATTCAGATTTACCATAGGAAACTGGCTAAAAGTGGTACTTTCCAAGGACAGTCCTTATATTGTAAAAGTGTGTGTTGACTCATCCAAATTTAAAAAAAAAATAATTTAGGCTGAGGTAAACTGGGAAGTAAAAGCTTCCCCTCCTTCTTTCTTAGGGTTAAAACCTGCCATTAAGAGAGAATTTAAAAAGAGAAGCATTGATAGCTGTGGCACTTACAGGTTTGTTTTTTTGTTTCTCTCCAGAGACTTCCGTAGAGGAGCCATTTTCACTTTTCTTGCTGACTCCAAGAATTCTGACTTTGCAGAAAATGCTTAAGCTTTTCTTAATTGTTCCTGTTGCACAAAGAAATATCTGTGTTGTTACTGTCATTATAACTGCTATCGGCGTTATTGTGCAATCTGTTTTCTAAGGAGGTCTGGCAGGATGAGAGCCCTCATTTCTGACTTGCTGCTGCCCAGGGCAGTGGGTGACTGTGACAACATTTTTTATTGTTTCCAGCTTCCAAAAGGTAAGCCTCATACTTGCAGAGTGTGAGAAAAATCTCATTTTGTCTTTGTTTTATTGAACAACTGTCATGCTGTCAATGGGAGTTGTTCATCAACAGTACTTCACAGCCCTAATTGCAGAACCACCCTGTCCCCTAGCAAGGACAGGACATGCATATGACTGGCACGCATACAGATGTCTGAAAACATGAAAGCAGTGGCTAAATCAACCTTTTTGCATTATTAGGCATAGCTCTGCCTTTGGGTGAAATTGTTTGTCCCGAGCATAGGCCACTGAGGAAAACCTGCTAAAGCCTAAAGCTTTAGTGGCACAAATAGGGCTCTGCTGCAGAGGGCAAGTGGACAAGAAGGCCATGCAGAGGAGGACTTTCTGTTCTACTGGGCTGAAAACAAGACACTATAGGGGAATATTACACTTGAATTTCAGGCTTGCTTCTGGTGGTGTGATAGTCCAAGTCACTTCTGGAGCTATCTGGGTAGCAGTGTATGGAGGCCATGTGCTATAATCAGTGAAAATGATAGTCTCAAATAATCTTAAACTTATACAAAGAGAAAACAGACCAAGTTTCTACTTCTCTACCAAAAATCTCTTAAAGACTTAGTGCAGTGTTTCAAGTTTGTAGATTATTGGCATAAATTTTTATATTAGATCCCATAGCTTAATATACATAAATTGCTTAAATATATACATTGTATTGCTTACAGTGGTAGAGCTGATTTAAACAAGTGTTTGTAAAGCAAGGTTTGGGGGTGGATGTTTAAGATTTTGGATTTTTTGTAATTTCAGTGAAAATAAAAGGAACTTTACACTGCACAAAAACACCTAAAGCATTTTCTTCCTGAAGGGAAAAAGTTGATTTACTAGACCTGAGCTCTATGCCTTGCTGTGCCAATGACTCACTGGGCACATCTCTGTGATTTGTAGCAGCATCATTAATGTCTGTGCAAGGTCTCCCAGCTTTACGACAGAAAGGGTAGGCCATTACACAGGAATAGTTCCAATCAGGTCAATGAATCTCCTCAAGGGAGCCAAGTTTCATCTGTGTCTGGATGTTGGTAGGAACATGGATTTAAGATACAGGATTTAAAGATCCTAAGGTGCAGAGTACTGACAGCACTGACTGCACTGCAGGGGGAATGAACTTGCCAATAACTTCTTTTGAAACCTTGCTTCACTTTTCTGTCTTTAAGCTTCCTTTTCACATTTCAGGGCCACTTGTTGCTGCATCACTGTCATTACCTGCACACACTCCTAATTGCACTCAGGTCTCACTTAGACTATTTTTATACACAGGATTTTATAACAGTGAATATAAGACTAGGGGCAGAAGACCATTTCAGTCATGAAACCACAGAAATAAGACGTCTTATTAAGTTATTTACTCCTTCCTAGTGCCAAATTATTGTTTTCTAGAGGACTTTCTTCGGCTCTTTGTCCAGTTACATTTCAAATGGACATGGCCACAAAACAAAGCTCATATTTCTATGGACCTCACTACTCAAAAAGCTTTTTTGGAAAGTCCACCCTAAAATTAATTTGCCATTTTGATTCTTCTTCTCAGACCTAACCATAATAATTCCCTTTCTCCTCTTTCAATGTGTCCATCCTTCTGACCTCTCTACTGGGAAATGATCATCAGAATTGGCCCCAAGTTTTCTCTTGTGTAAAAATCATACTTATAGTCGTGGGGGGACAAAATTTGCATGCAGAGAATTACTTGCTTTCCCCCCACCTGTCAGCTACCAGTACAGGCCAGCTGTGACAGGAACAAGGCAGACATCAAGTTACAACAACAAAGAAATATTCTGATATTAACACTTCAATGTCAAACACATGGTCAGTGCCAGTGTGTCAAAATTTTCAGTATAGTAGCTACAGCAATACTCCTTTCTTTTTCTTTGAAAGATTGGGCAGTAAAGTAGTTATTCACAAAAGGTGTCTACAAGAACATACATATACATATATATATATGTAGATACATATTTCTGTACACAGAGATTTATACAAAATAACACCACTGATGACAAGTGACTTTAGACTGTAAAATTTCAAGATTTAGACCACCACTTAGAGTAAATCTAAATATAAAACATTCAGGGTAAGAATCATTAATTCCCTCAGAGCTAAAACTTGCTGCTTCAACAGAAAGAAAGGCCTGGGGCTATCTGTCCTTTGCAATATTCTGATAGTTTTTGTTGTCTTCCTTTTTCTGTGTCTGTCACTAGCAGTTGACATGTTGTCTTCCCACTCTGCAGATTCACACCTGGCAAAGCAGTGTCACCTGTCAGTCACTGCTTCAAAACATGTAACTCCATACAGCAGAAGACTTTAAAGCAAAGAATTTCCTACATATAAGATATGTGATGAAGTTTTCTCATTGAAAGAGAAGAAACAACAAAAAGAAAAAAGGAAGGTAGAAAAACATTTTAAAAAATGTAGTGATCAAATAACAGAGGACTCCTGGAGAATAAAGGGTTAAATCTTCAAACCATTTTTTTCCTTCTCTTTCTATAGGAACCAAGGGGATGGCTGATACTTTGCTAACAGCAGCTGATTCTCAAAATAAGCGTTGGGAAGGGCAATCAGACATTCCCCTCTTGAAAAATAATTTCAGACATCATTAGGCAGACACAGTTGTTCCTGATGTTCACAAGGAAATCAGGGTGGCAGACAATGAGTCCCCAACCCTTCTCTCAAAATATCAAATCTGCCTGTTCTCTTCTGAAATTCCCACTGTGTCTGCTTTTGAAAATAGTCAAACAGCTTCCTTTGAGTTTGAGCTTTCCCCATCTGCTGACTTGCAGGCTTTCTCTTTCATCCTCTCTCCTGCACAGAGGCCTCATGCTCCTGCCAACAGCAATTCCCATGCCACTCTCTCCCAGGAGGAGACTCCTTCCTACCTCTTAAAATATTTTTCCCACCAGTTTTTCTGAGTAATGCTCCAACCACTGCTGCTATGAGAGGAGAAGCAGTGGGCTGCAAAGCACATCCAAACCCTGCTTGCTGTAGGATTAATGATTTTTGTGAGTGCTGTTACTGAAGGGTTTAGCCCCTCATAGATAATTGCTTCTGATGTGACTGTTTGTGAGGAAGAAAATACTTTTTGAATGGACCCAGTGCTATCAGGAAATTGTGTCTGCTTTGGTTCACAAATTATGGGTTTCCTACCTGCTTAGTGAGGCTTAGTGTTGCCAATCTATCAAGTGGTACCAAAGACAGCCTGCAGGGTTATTTCAAGGGGTGCACAGCAGAGTCAGTACACAGAGGTCAGTGAGGAGACTGCAGTCCCTCTCTGAGAGAAAGCAGCATCCAGCCTCAGCATCCCACCAGACCTGATCTTGGGTGCTTTACTTCTCACAGAGGCAGGATGCCATGAGCAGGTGATGCTGGCATCCTGTCTCCTCCTGATTTTGAGACTGCCAGGAGCTGGGACTGTCACTACCTCCCAAAATGGCAGTCTTTCCTGACCTACACTGTGGTTCTGACAATAACATTTTTCTTTAGTTAAGAACAAAAAATTCAGTCTGGCTAAGAGAAATTGCTGATCTTAGGGTTTAGTGCAACCTCACATACTTTGTCCACCTTTTTCACTGAGGACAGCCATGGTTACACTCTCTACTTCTGATTTATTTCTTTTTTTTTTTAAATTAATATATCCAGTCAGTTAGATTCTCATTCCATAGTGTCTGTGTTTACTCATAGCCACACCAGTAGGCTGCTTCTAGAAACAACTGTTGCCTTGGAGAAAGCTGCAAATGCAGCAGTAACAGTGCCATCTTTCACTGTAAAACTCTAAAAGTGAACAAAATATACACAGCATTAAATATCCTGTGAAAGGATTTAAGCAACAAAAATAGCTGAATGAGACAATGAGAAAATAACAACATCAGTACATTTTATCAAAATAAATATTTTATGTTAGAAGGGCAGAAGCTGTCAGACTGTAAAGCATGAATCTTGCCTGAGGCCTTTGATACAAGATAGACTTTTTCCAGAACTCATAAACTAAGAGTATAAATTGATGTAAGTACTTTTCATCTCCCCTTTTTGTCCGTGATGTAATTATTTTGGCAGTTAATAAGATATTCAGGGTTGCACCTTCATCTTTCTTAACTTGATACAGCTAACAGATAAAATAATCCCCCGCAACAATTCAATCCCTAGCCGTGAGTCACTGTCTGTGATGAAGATGTGTCACTCTGTGTTATCTTGGGCATAAGAAACAGCCAGGTTTTTTTTGTTGTTGTTGTTTGGTTGGTTTTTTTGTTTGTTTGTTTGGTTGGTTGGTTGGTTTTTTCTTTTTTTTTGTTTTTGGTTTTTGGTTTTTTTAAAAACTTTTTCACTGGGAATTAGAATTTTCTGGTATGTTTATTAAATTTGTATGTATTAAGTGGCAAACCAAAGGTTTGTTGACCTGCCTGTTCTCAGGCACTGAATTCTTCAAAGGCACAATATCATGACAGAAAAAGGGGAAGACCCTGGATTAGTGGAGTTAAGAAGGAATCAAAGACAAAACAGTCTCTCAAATACATACACAAGTGCACTGTCTCCCTTATTCTCACACAAGTTGCAAGAATTCCTCTGCTAGGAGGGCAGAAGATACGTCCCAAATCCTAACTCTTTCCTTCACAATGATGCACTCCCTTTGGACCAGAACACATTGATTAAAAATCTATAAATTAGTTTTCATGTATTTAAATATTTTTCATTTGGTTTTATTTTTTTTGTTTTATTTTTTTAACATTCTTTTCCATATACCAGAATTATATTCCCTGAATGGTTTAAGGGATAACCAGTTTTAAGTACTTACAAAGTAGATTCCCAGACAGCAGCAAGGCCCAAGGATCAGATGGACCATGAGTATCTCTGTGATATTGCCTTTGCTTTCTTCCAGCGAGAAATGAGTGATGAAGGGTTACTTAACGTCATGCTTATGTGCAGTTAAACAGGGTGGAGGTAGAAATTGTGGTCTGTTCTTCCCAAATGGTGTTTATGATAGTTATTGAGTGCATATATCACGTTATCTACAAAATGGGAATAGCATAAACATACATTCACAATTGCTACTTCAGAAAACAGGGAGAGATTAACTGAAACAAAGTTTGAAAAATCAGATGTGTAGTGGTTTAGCCCCGGCCAATGGCCAAGGCCCCACTAAGACTGCTTTTTTCCCCCCTTCCGAATTGAACTGTGTTACTAAACTTATGATAAGAAATGCTGGTAGACGAGCAAAGTCAGGCTGAGACAAGGTTGGAGCTTCTAAGTGATAAAGTAAATTTATTACAGAGTAAAAGGTGCGAGCAAAAACAAAGGAACATCTCCCAAACATTCTTTTCTCTGCCATCCCCCCATTCCCCCCCCCCCCTTCCCAAAAGCTTCACAGCCCTCTCTCTCCTCCCAGATCATAAGGGGAACCCGGGGAGGGGGTTTTAT
>VZRZ01008030.1:1450238-1478164 GCA_013398175.1 Climacteris rufus
TGCGTACTACAGAGATTGCTTCTTAAATTTACTGTCGCAGAGGCGTTTCTGTCTTTTCTAATTGGCCCAACTGTGGAAAACAGCACATCAATCTTCCAGGAGCCGTCAGAGATAGGTCCTGACTGGACAGCTGTGGGAGCTTCTGGAAGCTCCTTACAGGAGCCATCTTTGGCCCCTACCATACCCAAAAAGCTAGACCCCCCCCAAACTTCTCAAACCACGACAAGATGTTATGACAATAGGTAATAGATATGCAAGAAGGAAGACCTTTAGAACTACCAGCCAGTCAGCCTCACCTCTATCCCTGGAATGGTGATGGAACAGATCATTCTGGAACTCATCACTATCATACTTTTCAGTGGTCCCAGCAACAGGGTGAGAAGCAATGCCCATAAACTGAAATAAAAGAAGTTTACCTCAACATGAACTTCTTTACATTGAGGGTGGCATAGCACTGGAATGGGCTGAGCAGGGAAGTAATGGAATTTCCCTCTCTGAAGACATTCAAAACCCACATGGATGTGTTCCTGTGTAACCTTTTTCTAGGTGACCCTGCCTGTGCAAGGGGATTGGACTGGATGTCCTCCAGAGGTCCCTTCTAACCCTAGTGATTCTGTGGTTAAAAAAAACCAAAAAAACCTTATCCTGCAGTTACCAATACTGGTTTGGAAGCAGGTACAACTAGTACAAGTCAGTATGCTACACTGCTGATCCCTCCCACTACCTTTCTCTACTAAAGACAGGTGGGAAGCACCAGCAGCACTGATGCAGTGCAAAACATGTGGCTCTTCTCAAGCTTTACATGTCCTGGTTGGTGCTAGAAGCAAACTTCAATATCTGACAAGTAAATCTGAATGGCTGAAAAGTGTCCAAGGCATCATGATGTTTCTGAACAGTCTTTGCTAGTCTTTTGCTATTTTGCTTTTGTAACCTATCGTGGGCTTCTCAGCATGCAGACGGATGCATTCACAGCCCTGTTTGAGAAATTAATATAAATTTTGGAGAAGTAATACAGCTGTCTCTGAAACATTTACAGAAGCAAGAGACTACCATTCTCTCAAGGA
Organism: Climacteris rufus; assembly: GCA_013398175.1. Lineage (NCBI taxonomy): Eukaryota > Metazoa > Chordata > Aves > Passeriformes > Climacteridae > Climacteris > Climacteris rufus. Next base: position 1,451,303 of record VZRZ01008030.1, read on the forward strand.
TATCACAGTAGATTCCTTTTGCTCCATAGCCACGCTGCTAACACTGAGGAGTCCACCTCAGTACATCATTGAGGTGATTTCTGTGGTTAAGCACTGGGTTCAACAGGTTGCATGCAAAAAACACTGAAACTATTTTGCATTTGTTCTATGGAGAAAGCATGAGGTGAGCTCATTGTTCTTAAGTGCAGTGGTCCATTTTCTCTGTCTGGGAGTAGGGGTCCTATAGGCTGCTGGGATCCATATATTTGCCTCTATATCCTAAACCCTGTGAATGCCTAAACCCTGTGAGTATGTTGCAAGTACTGTGAACTGAAGGTTAAGTCACACAGGCATGCCATATTCATAATCAAAGATCTGCTAAGATGGAAGAGAATGGTATTAAGTTGAGGATAGGTACATATTCTAGTGTATAGATTTACTGAATCAACATTCTCCATCTCTGTCCCGTCAAAAGGTGCTCCACTGTAGGTGCTTCCAATTTTGTTTTTGGAAATACCTATTGACTCATATCTTGCTTGCCATCACCTATTGTTGGTGGGGAACTGATACTTCTGGAGTAAACTTCTACAGTACATTTCCCAGAAGACTGATTTCTCCTAAACCTTTTCAAGGCTATACAGAATACTTAGCTATTCACACCAGGGTAGGAGTTAAGAGAATGGGACATTTCTGAAGCAAAGACTGGTCAACCCAAGGAATATCACAGAAGATAAGATGGTCTGGCTACTGTAAATCATCCCTGTGAAGTCTGACTAAGATTCATAACTTACTACAGAAGTAGGGTGGAACAGAAAGAAGAAAGCCCAGTTATTGGATGGATATACTTGGATGCTACTGGAAGAAAATATTCACAACTTGCAATATTGCACCGGTTGGTGAACATCAAGGATTGAATCCAGTGGTCTTCCTGTAGAGAAAACTCTCTTGCTGCTGATGGGAGGTCATCCTTAACAGGATAAAAGCATACGGGTTTTACTCTTGGAAGTCCTTTCTGGTATTCTGGACAGTCCGCAATAAGTGACATGATAGTGATGTGCTGCCCCAGACTTTGAATGTTGAAGACTGGAAGCTCTTTCCCTTACGGCAACTGGAAATTAGCAACCTCAGCCTCAAAGACTATGTTTCTTTTTTATTGGGCTTTGGTTCTTTTTTTTAATCTTAATTCCAATCTAACTCTAACATTTACAAATGCCTAGAACAATCAGGTAGCTAGTGGTCATCACACAGGTGCCACATGAAAGCTGATATGCCATGTGCACTCTGATGATATGGCCAGAAACGTGTGGTTCTTTTCCTGGAAACAGGTTTGTTTTCCTGGGCACAGAGCCCTGGGCAGTGCTGTCTGTATGTGCAGCCTGTTTGATAACATGTGAATAGCTGTGGACATGAAGAGACAGAGCCCAGGGGAACAGTATGAGTGTGATCAAACTAAAATGGCCTTCTGGCTCCACAATGGAAAAACAGGTTTCCTCAGTCTGGAACAATCCTAAATGTGGGGTTAGTCTAACCACAAATGGAAGGGACCTAGAGCATGTAGTAGGGATGCTGTGGATAGTCTTGCTTTCTGAAGACTGCAAAGGTGAGTGTGGAGACAGCAGGGCAGTGTTGCTATGAACTCCAGGAGTCAGGCACAACTTTATTCTCAGCTTCTAGAAAGCAAAGACCTCCCCTTAAGGGTTGCCTCAAATCCTGCATACCTCCATGCACCTCTGGTTCTGGCCCTGCCTGTGGAACAGGCTCTTGCTTTGGCCCACCCAGATGTCTTGAAGAGTGCTGTATTCGAAATGAAGTGTCTCCAGGCACCTCCCAGGTTACATACCCCTCATCTCCCTCCCTTCTCCCTGAACATTCCATGCTCCAAAGGGCTTTCATCTTGCAAACAGTGATGGTAAGGGAGACTGTCCTGACAAAGGTATCAGTTGGATTTTTGAATTAATCAGATTCCTTAACAACAAGTCTCTGACCTTGCCTTACAGCAGTATTAGTTGAAAGGGCATCAGTGAAATTACCATAAAATTACAAATGGCATGAAAATAGCAAATGGAAAAGTGCAGTCCCAGTTTTTCACAATGCAGGAAGGAGCATTCAGTGAAATGATAAGGCAGTTGGTTGAAAGCAAAACATTTTTCACTCAAATCATAGTGAAGTTATAGAGTTCACAGCGCTGGGTCATTGTAGGGCCCCCAACATGTTGCGGTGCCTCTGGGTGTGGCTGACGACCCGGCCCGGCCCCGCCATGCCGGAGCCGCGGGGGCCGGTCCTTTCCCCTCCCCACACGATGCCGCTGGGAGTAGCAAGCCACGGGGGCTCCCCGGCCAGGGCGGCAGGGGCGGTCCCCACCCAAAAGGACAGCTCATTGGTTCCTGTGCCGGTGCAGACAGCCGACTGACTGGCCGGCGCCCCTGTCAATCATTGTAATCCTCCACAGTGATTGGCTCTCTCCTGACTGCCCTTCCCTCGCCTCTGTACTATAACTAATGGACGCCCCTGACCTCCATTTTGGCTGTCTTTACTGCACCCCCCCTATGCTCCAGTGATAAAACCTTGCTGGCAATAAGTGGAAAAGAACTCTTTCTTGTCTCTTTACTTCCCTGCTTAAATTAAACCGCTGTGCGTGAACTAAGCCTAAACTCACGGGAGCTCTGATACAGGCTCGACTCTGTTCAATCAGAGACTGGATGAAGCCGAAGTCGCTTTCTTCAGGACAAGAAACCACTGCTAAAGGCTCCGAGTTACTCACGCTTTCTACCCATGGCACCAATACACATAGATTTAAGAAGGGATTAGATCACAGAGGAGAGGTCTGTTTGTGACTATTAAACTCAGCTCTTGCGTACAATCTCTGTCTCCATTAAATTAGGCTCCAGTTCAAAGGCTAAAGCAGGAGAAATATGCTTTGTCTGCCTTATCTTTGTCCTGAGTCTCTGCTTTTGCCCACTGTTCTCCAAGACGGAGCAAAAAGGACTAAAAGGACTTCATGCTCACCAAAGATGGCAGGTTTTATGTTCTTATTCTGGATTTACAACTCTGTCACTGAGGTTGGAGCCCAGTCCACTATACGTGGTCATTTTTCACTCTGTTCATTTAGCTCTTGTACTACACTTAAGGCTTTGGAGGCTGGAAAAGACAAATAGCACAGAGAACCCTGTCTGCCTGTTTGTCTGTTGAACTCATTTACACTGATTGCTCCAATGTACTGACTGATTTCTTTTTCATTTATAAAATATGCCTATCCCTGGCTCCCAATGCTTGCCCAACAGTGGGCAGGGAGGGAAAAGAACCTTACTAAAATTTGTATCATACTGAGATAGGTACACCACAATAGCATTAATGCAGAAAACAAACATCTCCACAGAGACATTAAAAAATTACCCTTTCTTTGCAGCATGAAAGAAAGTTAAAATAGATTCTGTTAGTGCCAAGGAAAAGGCAAGTTATATCTATAGGAGGCTCAGAATTAGAATGCCTGACTTCTGCACTAAAGCATTACAAGTATATTCTAGAATTACATGCATTAGTGTATATATAAATAGACAAAAGGAGCAAGTAGGATACAAAGAGGAACTATTAGGTGGGGCAAACAGCTGGTGAGAGGGAATGGCAGCTCTTAACACACAAATGTGAAGTTTGGGAGAGGCATCTGGGGGACAGCTGAGGCTCAGACTATAATCAGACAGAATGGAGAGCCACAAAAAAAAAAGCCAACCCCAAAGCTGACAGTCTGAGGAGCAAATATGTAATGAGTGAGGCAATCCAATTGACAGGAGTAATTTTCATGTAGCATAACCCCATTGCCCGGGGCACCAAGCCTACCTATGTGCACATTAGAAATGCTCTGCCTCGTTTCTTAATATGCAGCCCACTCCAAATACCCTTTTTATTATATCATTGCTTTCCTTGAAGCTTAGAACTCAAATTTTAAAATATTCTAGAAGCATGAACTCACAGATGTTATTACTCCACCAGGTCCCTTAACGGTTCTAACTGCTTTCAATTCATTTCCTAAAGCTCTGTGGGGAAAAAAAAGAAGATATATCCAGCAAAGAAAGGCTTCCTCTTTTCCATTTATGCAAATGATAGAAAGTGCAATATCTGATAAAGACAACAAGAAAAGGATTCCTTAAAATTTATGCATGTGATTTATCCTGCATTCAATAAAGTCCAATGGAAAAAACAGTGGGAATCAAGAGACCTAGTTCTGTTAGCAGTTCTCTTTGTTCTTTAGCATATAATCCATTCAGTCTTAGTTTATGAGTCTGTAGCTTCCCCAAAGCATAATGGTGATAATAACATTTGTTGTTCTCTGTAAATCTCTATGTTTCTCAAGTATGAAACTTCTCTATATAAGCCGAATATAAATCCAATGCAATATGTTAGCTATCTTATCTATTAGTTTAATGCTAATACTAATTTGGATATAATTTAATTCTCAGTAAGTCTTTCTGCTGTTTTTCTTCTGCTTAATTAACCTTGGATTATTCCATGTAATTCAAATACATCAAAGTTTTCAAAAGATCTTTCCTGGTTTTTTTCCGTCTTTCATTTTTCCTCTAAAAGCAATTACATTACTACCATAAGCAATTAAAATGGTTCCAGGAAAACTGAAATCCCTCATCCAAACAGGTGAATTGCACAAGAATGGGTGGAATGGAAACTTCACCTCCACTGCTTTCCATGGGAGGTGCCTTATTGGGATGTTCAAAGGCAGCCAGATCATGAGCTTTTATTTTTACATTTGCTACCAAAAAAAAAAAAAAAAATCTTTCACACTTATCAGTAACACAGTGGTAGATCAATAGTGCTGACTTTTAAACCCCTTCATCTGGCTCAGGCTGGCTGGCATGACTCATACATCATACAAGTTGGAGTTCTGGAAATGGAGCAGGTGGAATTTTGTACACAAAGCTCTGCAGAGTACCCAGGTGTGCCTGAGCACAGCTGGCTCTTCATGGGCCACTACAGGCATGAGACAGACAGAAAATGGCTGGGTAACAGCATCTATGAATTTGGACTTCCACCTCTGTTTAGAGGTTGCTGGTAGCATTTTCTCAAGAGAGAGAACCTAGGCTACCAACTGCAAACGCAGTGAGGAGATGAGCTTCCATAGACAGTGCTGAAAGGAGGTCGAAACAATCTCAGTTCCTTGTACCTTGCTCCCTGTACCATATCCAGCTGAGGGCAAAGCTTTGTTAAAACAAATGTCAGTGTCACACAACCCACCTCATAGACAAGTGTCAGATGCCATAATAAGAGCCAATAACAGGAAGAAAAAGCCATACAGTAAAAATTAGAAATCAAGTACACATTTTTACCTGGGAGGGGTACAATTATTTTTTAAGATGAGAATCAAGGGAACTAATGGAACCTTCACTTCAAGACATTCTCATATCATGACTGACGGCTTTGTTGAAAATACGGTAAGCAACGTGGTATTCTCAGCACAGAAGGAACTGGAAACAGTTTGATAGCAGTTTAACACAGGGACTCCAATGAACTGAAACATTTCTTATGCTAAAAATTTGAGCAGTGAATATCAATAGAGTTTGACTCAGTCACAAACAGGTCAGATGAGAAAATAGATTATCAAAGGTTATTCTTAGCAAATAGCTAAATCCTGCATATAGATGAAGCACATAATTAAGACCAGCATTTAAATAAAAAAGAAAAAGGGAAGATTTTGGTAAATGTGACTGGATAGAGTATTCTTATTATATTCTTTAATATTCTTTCCAGTGGAAGAAATTGGAGGATAGATTTCACAAGATTCCATCCCCTTACTTCCTTAAATGTCTTAAAGTAGTATAACAGCAACCTGACACCCCATGATACATTTACTAGAGAAATCTAGGATATGCCAAAGTTTGTGCCAGACCATCTTTAAAATATATACGACTGCGCTTGCAACTGACTTGCTATCTTTAGCAACGATGCTGCATCAATATTAAAACTTTTCCATGGATTAAATATTTGGGCAGCCATCCAAGATATCACTATTTTAGATTCTATACAAAGATGACTTTCATTTTTAAGAACTTAATATATGAATACATTTAATTTCACACTGTGCTGCTGCAAACAGAGATGGACAAGAGAAAACAATGCCAAATAGTGCAAGATGCAGTTTCTCAAATATGGGAAAAGCTAGATCTGATGATACAAGAATTTCCTCTTATATATTGATGCAACACTAACATAAACTATAGCAGTTGCATTTGTGGTATTCAAGTTTTTTTGAGCACACAGAAATTTTAGGTCCATGTGAACTAATGCAATAATGTAATTTAAAAATAATAAAATGAAAGACTCAGAAAAACATAGAAAATGAGAGAATAATACATGTACAGCTGATAGATCATTGTGCAATTTGATATAACAGACCCTTGTAAACAACAGCTCAAGTTGTAACCTTGTAACTGAAGCATTTTAATGAATTTTGCGATCATATCTGGTGAGATCTGAGCCATTTAAAACAGATGGAAGATGGAAACAAGGATCCAGTCTCCTGTTTTCTAGTGCTTTAGGATTTTTTATTACCGAAATAACTCTCTTCTTAGTCTGAAAAATTCAGAGGTGTTTAATTGGATTACCTGTACTGCTCAGAAGCAAGGGGAGGTATGTACTAAGCTCTCACCCAGGAGTGCCACTGCCACCCAGATGAGGCAGGGAGTTAACCCTGTCAGGGGCTGGATTAGGAGATGTGATGATGAAGCTTGCTCTGCAGATGGACCCAGGAACTCCAGCAACTTCCTTGCTCCCTAGTGGGTTGACATCTGACTTAGGAAGATAACCTTGAGGGTTGATGCAGTCAGTGGAGAGGAGTTACCTAAGTTATGTATGTCTTCAGCAAGCCTATCTCACTTCACTGAACTATTGAAAACTTAGGCATTTGCTTCAGAAGGACTAGTTAATCAGCAACCAAATTGAACTACTGGATTCCCACCTTAAGAAATGTATTATTGGTCAAAAAAAAAGCTGTCATTCCTTCCCCCCCCAAACTAACAAACTAACTTTCTTACGTACAATATCTGCTGTGAGACTCAGGTTAGCAGAGACTGCTGCTCCTCTGACAAACTCATCAAATCAAAACCACACACAGACTGAATTCAGGGGAAGCAAATGTACTCCTTTAATTGCTTGTTTGTTCCTTCCCAACCAACTGTACCACCTCGACATAGATTATTAGTTAGCTATAAATGTCAGCCTTGCAGTGTCTGTCACTGTCTAAACTAGACGATGTGAGTGGCAACTTAGCAGTGGGTGCTCCAGGATACATGAGGTCAGATTCACCTACATGGATAGTTTCTTGTCTAGTTATCTGAATTTCTCTAAGAGTCAGTAGATAAAAAATAGGTACTTCCAGACCTTCATTTGTCTCTTCCTAACAGAGATATCTAAAATAGGTCAGTTGACTCACTCTTTAAAAGCATCTATTTCCCTCTCTTGAGCCTAAAGTGACTAGTTCCAGTGTAGACACCTGGACTGTAGATGGTGAAAGTCAGAGGAGATGGATTGCATTAACCATGTTCTATTTAGCCACAGGCAGCAGATTTCTAGAGGCATTTGTCTTCCAAAATTTAGTATGAACTTAATTTCAGCAATAGTTCCTACCAAGTGCCAAACTGCATCTTTGTTTGCTTAATTCTTCTACAAACACTCTATTTTCTGAGCACAGAGTGTGAGTCAGGATGAGCCGGGAAGCCGGAGTCCAACAGTTACATTTATCCTGGAAGGCAGACATGACTCTGACTGGGAGCTCAAGATGGGGGCTGCCAGCCCTTGCCATTACTTGCCTTTAGTAGTATGCAAGAGTCTGGACAAGGAATGTGCATTTGGAAACCTGTGTTTCCCTGCTCTGCAGTGTGTCTGTTCCAGAACACCCTGAGCTATAAGCTGTACCCTGCACCTGACACAGAAGACCTCAGGTGTCCCTTCTGCTACTACAAAATTAGCTGGCAGACAAGTCAGAGTCCTTCCCAGAGTCCTTCCCAGAGCGAGGAAATGGGTGTTGCCTGCAGTCTGAATAGAGGCTCAGTTCAAGGCAGTCGATGACAAGGTCAGCAACAATTCTGACTTCAGATACCTCCTCAGACCAGCGAGATCAGTTAAATCCAGTCATAGCTCCTTTGACTAACAGTTATTGGGTTCCTAACATTAGAGGAAGGCAGGTTGTCCTACTAAGGGACACACAAACCCTCTTCAAGAGAGTGTCTTGTCACTCTTCTGCTTCAGAGTATGTAAACTACCTTAAACACAGTCAACTTAGCACCAGCTGTGCCATGACCACAAATATCTTTCCCTCTGATCTACTTCCTATATAGAATATATATCAACCACATTATGTCTCCTTGTTGGACTCTGAGGCACAGTGTGGGACTTCAGCCATGTTAATGAGAACTTTTCTCACGGATTTTCTTGGAAAGTATCACTATTTGGACAAGCCTTAATCTGATCCCTTTAGGTTTCTGTATCATATCCATCACACTGTTTTTTATGATTCTTTTGAGAAGTATGTTGAAGCATGTTAAGTAGCATTTTCTTTTTCCTTTTTTTTTCTTTTTCCTTTTTCCTTTTCTCTTTTCTTTTTTCCTTATCCTCCAATCATTATTGAACATCTATTTAGTGCAAATGGCAAGGTCAAGAAATATCTTGGGCCTGTACAGCTCTTCTTCTGACAGCTGCTCCATAGGATGCAAAAAGAGAAAGTTTCTTGTTCTGCTTCCAGACCTCCCTAGAGCATCTGCCCACATCTAAAAGCGAAAAGTTTAAAATTCTGCCCTAATATAAACCAATGTAACTGTGAGGTTCTTTATCCGTTCCCCACTCATTGTGAAACATAAGCAAAGTTTTTATTTTTCCTTCTGACTGTTTGATGTCTTGTTAAATTGCTGTCCAAAGGCAAATTCTTTTTGTCATCCAGACCTGTAGGGTTGCTAAGCACACAGGATAAAAATACATTCTGATTACTCAATACTTGTTTTACAAAGTCTGCTGCCGAAAACAATATTGCGTCACACAGTCTACTTTTGCAATACAGGGTGGATGCCTAAATTAAATCCTAAATTAAACAAGTTTCAGCCATAGGTGTGTGTTTTGGAATAATTCAGTTTTAGAGAAATGGAAAACTCCAGACTGTTCAGCATAAAAAAAGGGAGATGTTAATTAAGGCTGTTTAAAGGCCAGCAAAATGTTAAATCATTTAAGGAGTGGGATAATGACTATTTTAAATACATTGACTTTCCCGAAAACTTTGGATAAGGTAATGTCTCCCATTTTAGGGCACATTCACAACCCTGAAGTCATTAGAGTAATTCAAGAAATTAAATTCAAGTCAAAGGGCATTTTCAGATGTTGTCAATGGATTTTAGACACACCAGTTACTTGTATGGCATGAACAGGTGACAAGGTTACCAGAGACATAAAGAATACCAATGGTTAATTTTTTTGTGTCTTAGATGTTTCTTCAGCTCATGTGCTTATGTTGTCCATGTAGATGTGGCATTCAGTTGGAGAAATTACTCTAAGAACCTGAAAAGCCTGAGAAAATGAGGCTTGGGGAAGTGAATATTGAGATTGTAACAAGGTGATGCATAATCAATGAATAGGTTTGGTTTGACTCATGAATAAGCAAGACATAAAGATGACAAGGCAGTGGTATAAATTATGTTGGAAGGGGACTAACTTCTGTGTAAATGGCAGTTGGATACCTGAACTTTCATTAATCTTGGCAGTCATCCACAGGATGGGCTCAGTTTTCACAATGTTCCTCAAAACAGCAAACTTAATAAACACTTTGAAATTATTTGTGCATGTAGGCTGGTTGGTAGGCAGGCTTTAGACTTGAAATTTAGGTGAAACAACATCCCTGTTTCCTGACCAGAAGTGCCATGATTTCAGGTGAATAAGAAAGTCTGTGCACCAAAACTCAGATCCCTAAAAATAAAACAGTTATAAAGTTTGGAATTATGATTCACAGAATGACTATTAGAATACTGAAAACACATTCTTGCAATGATGACTATGAAAGGAAAGAATAAGGAAACAATCTTGTCTGTGGCTCTCAACTGGAAAATTAAGTCTTTTGTCCCTTGATGATTAATCTAGAATAGGGAAATCATGACTTGCAAAGGAAAACGTTGGACTGTCATGCGAGTTACAGGTTACTTCTAGTGGATCTGTCTTTTGGGAACAAGGATTCTCCCACTAAAACAGGGCAGTGAATATTCTCTCAATCAATTAATTTAGTTTGCTGAAGCTGTTCTTGCTTTTGGTTCCAGTGACTTTTCCTACAACATCTTTGTACCATATTCTCCAAAACATGACTGAAACTTTTCAGGGAATAGCTATTAAATTACTTTCAGTAGAATCTTGGCTGTAACGGCTGCAATCATACAACCATGAAACATGAAAAAATATTACTTGGCTTTTTTAAAAGTCTACTTTTCAATTTTTTTATTACCTGCAAAGGGGGAAAGTCAAGATAGTTTTTAGACATCACATCTCTGTGTGAAAAGCTGAAGAAAGCCATCAAACATAACTAAAAAAAAACCCAAAAAAACCAAACCCAAACCCAAACCAAACCACCATCAACACAAACTCCAATAAAACACTGTTAAAATGACTCCCACAACATGAAAGAGAACAGCAGCCTGAATTATTGGTAATGTATCGAGCAAAACATCCCACTCAGAATTTGTAAAATGCTTGGAGAACAAAACATGTACCACTGCATACTGATCAGCCACAATCTGCAGGAAAAGGAACAGAACAGAACTCATCATGATTTAGTAGATAATTTAGCACTGGGGTAGACTTTAAATCTTGCTACTGGCAATGTGTCATGAAGGAAGTAGAAAATGTTGGTGCCACCTATTGGTAAGAAATGAGATTTGGAAATTATTCAAGATAATTTGCATAAATCCAAATAAACGTGAAAACAAACTGGCCATGTTTTACTTCATGCTTTAGGAGTTTTTAATGCAGTATCCAGAGTGAACTCTTTACTTTGACTTCCATTCTGCAGAGACTTACATGTGTGTTTAACCGTGAATTACAAATTATCTGTGCTTGCAGTTAAGAACCAGATGAAGAATTTAGGCTATATTTCACTTCAGTTTGCTTGCAGTAAAAGTTAATTTAAACACCCAGCACACTAGGAAATGTTGAACAGGGAGATGGGTTACTAGACTCAAAATACACAGCATTGCCAACCAAACTTCACTGGGTAGTACATCCCCTACAGCAACTCTGGAGGTGGTATGTTTGACATAGCACATTGACACTGTTGCTATTCAGTGGTCTGAAAGGAGGATTCTGTTTAACACTGCATACCCCATTTGCTGTGCATCCTGGTGAGATGTACTGACTCAGAGCAAAAGCAATCCTTCTTACTACATGGATGTGACCTTTATTATGTTATGGCAATGCACCAGGTGCTACTTTAGTTCATCGTAGTTATAGTCCTGGAGTTTCAGGGGACACTTTCAAGGCACATACTGGTGTTCCTTGATGTTTCCTGCTGCAGTCTGTTTCTGCTGAAGACAGGAGTGCTTTGGTATACTGAGGTCTTGACTGTAGCAGTGGTTCAAGACACATTTTTTATACAGGGAACCAAGCATCTGCTGCCACTGCTACAAGAAGGCTGTCTTGGAGCCTCTTGCAATGACTGACTAGTGGTGCTGTAATTCTTCAAGAAAAACCAAGCTCATTAATGAGATTTCAGGGCAGCAGATGAAAATTTTTAACATGTATGTTCAATCATCTCCTAACATTTGCTTCTTTTATCAGCATTATCTGCAGTCAAAAAAATTAGTGGACATTAATAAAGGCTTCTTTGCCAAGTATCAGACAAACTGGAAGGTGAGAGCTTTAGGTAGTCATTTACAGATTTAATTTCAGGGTTAATTTACACACATAGCTCATTACAGTAAGATATGAAGAATTCTTCTTGCAGGTCACCTTTGTTGCTGGCAGTTTTATATATTATGCATGTGTAAAGCCTGCTTGAACCCAGCTGAATGAAACATTAGAATGAGACTGGAGCAGAAGAAGGACTTGGTGTAAGAGCACAGAGATATGATTTAACTGTTTTCTATGGCAAGTATGTTGTCACTCACTCTGTTGTCACTCACTGTGTTGTCACTCACCTTTGCACCACCAAATACTTCTTCCATTCTTTGTCCTGCCTGCTTAGACAGACACCAAGACTATCACTTACACCATTAGAACCCATTGCATCCCATAATGCAGTATCACCTCTTTGCACAGTAAAATTCTGGACACAACTCATTAAAATCTTTTGGGCAATAAGCAGATGACATTATATAGATAACTGTGGATCTCTTCACATCTTACTTATTTCCAGATGTAGATCATAATCTTGGAGAAATTTTGCACTCTAACAATATATCTATATTAAGCCAAATAAGTAATTGGACTTAGTATTGACAACTGAACAGATCTGTGTCATTTCCAGGGTATAAAATAATCCCTGTTGCAGAGGCACAGTCACTGATAGCGATGCTTGCATTGTGGGTTGCCTGCAAATGAGTACAGACCAGTTAAAGCAAACTGTATGTTCAAAAATGCCATTGTCTAGCAGGAAGCTGGAGAGTTAATCTAATTCTAAGAACTATCAGTTTCTTTGTTCCTCTTCCTCACACCTGCTTCATCTGGCACTCTGCTGAGAGACAGACAGCAAACAGAGCAGTGAACAAGGAACCCCAAGAGCCTGGAACAGCAAACGGAGGCATGAGCAGCCAGAGCCAGTTCACACGTATCAGTCAAACCCTGGTTGCCTGAGGCAGCAAAATGTTTAGTGTCTTTGTTGTGCAAGTGACTGCATGCTGCAAGAAGCATTCATTTCACAGATTGCCCACAAGGCAGTGGAAACCCAGCAACTGTGACAGAACAAGTAATGGGGAAGTGTGTTGGATCTTCATTACCAGAGAAGCAGATCAAGGTGTGGGTTTTCTATATAACAACTCCACATTGTTCCACAAAGGAACTCAGGGAGAGAGTTCCAACACTGCAGTTACCCTTATCCTCACAGCTGCTGTGGATACAGAGTTCCCGGTGGCACAAAATCAGATGGGAGCAAAGCTATGAATGTAAAGGCTGCTGCTCTCTCTCCTCTGTCAGCAGCCAACAAAGCTCTAACCAGTGTCCACTGAAGTGGCCCTCCCAGAGGCAGTAATTGGAAGAGCTTGTTCTGTGCCAGCCAAATATGTAAGAAAGTCAGAGGAGCTGTTGCAGAGCAAGCTAGACTGAGCAGCTAACCCTGGGGGTACATGTTTTTATTTGTGCTTTAGCTGGATTGCAATAGAGGAAACATTGAAAGCACAAACTGCACCTGCTGGAAGGATGCCTCAGTGCTCTGACTCCAGCTGGTTGCCAAGTGAACAGTCAGGGAGCTGAGCAGTAGCAAGGGAATGGGAGGTCACTGCCTTTCTTATTCCCACAGAATTTCATTTTGGTACAATATGCCAAAGTTCATCCTGGTTAAGGACAACTTTTTTTTCCTCCCTGAAACTTGACATTCTACACAGTAGTGAAATTCGTTTCCCAGTCAGCTCTAAAAGAGAACTTAAGTGATTTAGTCAAGTTCTCACAGAAAATCTGTAGCAAGCCTGGGAATCAAACCTGTATCTTTCCCTCACAATTTATATTTTTTCCTACTTCTCAGACATCCATCAGCTGCACAATGAAGAAAGAAGGTAAACCCACTTGTTCATTACTAGTGGGAGATTTCTCCCTGTACTCAAACTTTTTCATTCTTTTCCAAATGGATTCACTTGGTAATGTTTCCACTGGCTCCTCCACAAGGTTATTTTTAGTGTAATAAAGCTCAGTATCAGGAAAATTCCCAGGTTTTCAACTTAGATTATCTTTTAGTTAGATTCATCTTGCTGTTTTATTACAACCTAGTTACCTTTGCTAAATTTCCTTTTCATACTCACTATTTACCTGTTATCTGATTGTTCCTATTTAGGCTGATATTAATTCAACATTCTTTGTGTTATTCCCTCTTATTTCTGTCTCTTACAAGCATTTCTGTGCTACAGGCAATGAAATTCCTCTGGATTTCAGGGGGCTGTAATCTGGAAAACTGCAGACCAGTGAGTACATCTGCACACACTGTGGTGGAAACCGTAAGTATACATGAAACTATATACAAATGGTGAATCATAACACTGAATAACAGCATGAGCACATAGAAAAACTCCATATACTGCTGATTGTGAAATCAGTTCAATGATTTTACAAAAAAAAAAAACTGTGAGGGAAACTTTGGCTTTAGAGCAGAATAAAATTACATACTTGTGAATAGGTCTGGAGCGTTATACACAAGAGCACTGAGACTGTTACAGTGACCTAATCCTCTTATTTTGCCTCTTGGAGAAATGCTTGGACCTCAGTCAAACTTACTTCAGCTATTTCATTTACATCAATCTACAACAGTTATGCCCAGGCTGGTCACAGTACATTTTACTTTCCTAGATATTTCCATGCTCTCAAAGTGTGGATGCTAAATTCTTGCCATTAGTATATCTATGTTGAAATCCTCTGTCTTACTTACCAGTCTTAAAAGATGTGTTAAGAAGCTGGTGACTGGTCTACCCACATTTTATTGGTTTCAGTTCACTGATACATTATGAATAATTTCTTTAGGTGCCAGCACCAAGAAAATCTTGGGAGTGTTTAAAAATTATTTCCATTTTTAAAATCAAGAAGAAACACAGAGAAAATACAGATCAGGCTTACAAATGTTGTTAGAGACCTATTCAAATCAAACAGCTGAGTCCTGCTTAACCCCATCCTATCTCAAGGGTGAATACAAACAATGGGCAGGCACATTGGCAGTGCCTACTTTTCTCCACTGAAAACAAAGACAGCCTAAAAAATGAGATACTTCAATTAAGTAAATATAAGGGAGGTAGGATGAAGTTTAGATTTTCAAAGTCATGCAGAAATCACATGGACAGAGAAGGCAGCTCTGCCCAAATAACCTAACCATGGGATCACTCCTCTTCTACTGAGTTTATTGGAATTGTTGTGATTTATGCATAGCAAATGCATATTTGTCCATGGATATGCTGTCAGTCCTTATTTACATGCAGAAATTTAACTAGAGTTGCATCCCCAAGAGTTTAGAATGAAATGTAAAAGAAAACCCAATTCTCCAAACTATCTGCAGTGTAAGGAGAGTAAATGTTGTAGAAGACAAAATCTGTGAGTATGATTTCCAAAAATGAAAATGCCTTCTGAAATAATTTCCAGATTGTTCTTGCTACTGCCTATAAACAGGAAAGGCATACAATGTTAAAATAATGACTCACTTGAATTGTGTATTAAACTCTGGAATCAAAGCAGGCAAGTCCATGTGTAGTGATTCACTCTGATTATTCTTTGGTGTAAACTACATTCCAATGGGTGCCCAGTGTCGTCTATATATGCTTTATACAGATATTCACAATGCTGCTTACTGCATGCAAGGTTCATTTTACCCAGCTATTCAAAAAATATCTTGAAACAGAAGGACAAAATAGTTAAAGGATTTCCCTCAGATAGTCCCAAGAAAAGAAGATTCACCTGTACCAGATCAGTGTCAAGTCTTTTGGATGGTGTTGCTTCCTTTGCAATGTAGCAATTATGGATTACATCTTAAAATTAAATTTAAAATGCATTACTTTGGCACAGTGGAATCTCACTAGACACAGTGAATACAAACAAGACATTGGGTAGGGAAAATATACTTCCCTACATCTCAGTAATCAGTCTGTGAAAAATATTCTGAGAAATACAGAAGAAGCTGACAATAATATCTTTGCCACAGATCCAGCTGTCCTTCTACATTTATTACTCTGGCACTGAAGTCAATGGGAAATCTGCCAGAATAAGAAAGGAGTTAGGACTGCAGGATCTGGTCCTTATGTGTAAGCTTAATAATTTTCTTCCATCTGCTACGGATCAGAAGTGTGGACTCTCTGAGCAAAGGCTGAAGGGCAGGGGGGGACTTACAGGGGTGATAGGCAACAGATATGTTTTTGATGACAAAGGAAAGAGCTGTGACCTTCATTTAAATTACCTGACTGTGATTGCAAAGTTATAGTATTCTAACCATACAAGATCCTTAATGATTCTTTGGGGAAATTGATGAGAATGGCAGAAGTGAATCACAAAGCCCTTGCAATTGTCAACAGTGTTCAGGAGACTGCTGGAGTCCAGAGAGTGCTCTGCCAGGATTTACGCCAAGCAGCACTACCAGGATACATTCCAAGGCTAGTGGGCATTTTAGTGCACTGGGGTTTTGCAGCATCAAGCAGGCAATGGGAAATTTAAAAAACATTTATAACGGGTAGGGGAGGTTGGAAACCACAATTTAAAAAAGAATAAAATCACACCCCCATTGGTATGAAAGTATGTAGAATCCATTCAGAAAAAAAGCTGATGAGGAAACATTAATACAGACTCCAGAATTACAAGCTGAGATGAATCAGAGCATTTCTGGCCTGCAGACAGTGCTGTTATTAAGAGTTATTGCTCAGTATAAAGAGCCAAAAAATGTGCTCAGCTCTGTATGAGCCGCAAATAAAGACAATCCCTGCTGGAGGATTTTTCAGTCTGGGGCGCTGGTCCCAAGTACTCTCTTCACAGCCCACTGTGTCTATTCAAAGCCTGGTTAGCTCTCCTAGGGGTTACAAGTCCATCCACAACAAGACTGTCACCACAGGACCTGTGACAGACACGTTAAAACATAGGTCCTGATGGAACACCTGATGGCCCAAGGACTCTCTGTGTTAGAACATGAGTGGAAGGCACTACTGGAAGGTCATGACAGCCTTAAATTGACAGAATTGCTTCCTGGAAGATCCCTTCACTTCCTGCTGACTACAAAAGTTCCAGAGCATGAGCACACACCCAGCATCAATGCTGCTGTGCCTGATAGTGGAAGAGATGGATTGTCCTTCCATGGCCTTATGGTGAGGTTAATACAGTATTTTTGACTGCAAATCTTGAATAAGCATGACAGATACCCTGGAAAAAATTCTATGACAAAAAGGATCATCCAGTAACAGTGAAAGCACAGTCACTGAAAACGTTGTGGGACCTCCTTGGTCTGTGCATGGTTCCCAGGCAGAGCAGAGATACTTCAGCCTTTAGGGAAATCTTGCAAGAATAACAGAGCAATAATAAAATGCAGGGCTTTGTTTTCAGTTCACATGGGGCCCCAGTAGGAAAGTTGAAAACCTGCTGAAAGAGCGTCTTATGAAGCATTATTAATAAGTTATGCATTGAGTCACTGATTACAGCAGCTCCTCAGAAGAATTCTTAAAATAAAAATGCATTCATTATTATGTCCCTGCTCATGCTTCATGCATACTGCTCTTTAGATTTTTTTGGTTTTAACATATTTTGTTTAGATTACTTATATGCAGACAGGCATCAGTTCTTTGTTTCATAAATGGATCAAAATATTGCACACAAATATGTATATATATATATGTGTATCTGAAGTTGATTGAGATAATTCATTGACACAGAAAGAATTTGTTTTCTTTACCTCCTACAGTCAGCTTATTTATAACTACTATTTGTGTACCTAGGTTATGTGAGCATGGTGCTCTGCCAAAAAATTTAGTATTCAGCCTTTTCAGGCCCTCACATATAAGCTGCTCTTGCAAGTGAAAACTCCCAGTTTCAGAAAAAATTGCATAAATCCAGTGGCTTGCATTACCATCTGCTCAATCATCTTTTCTGGATTGTAAAGTGGAAAATGTCGGATTTATAGAAACCACATGCAAAGATTCATATTTAATTCTGCCAAGTTTTGCTGTCACAGCAGCCTTAAAGCAGATATTCAAGCCACACAAAACTCAGTCACTCTCCTGGTATTTCTGACAAGGATGTAGAATCAGGAAAGAGGACCTTTTGTTATAAAGTCTCCTGATAACCTAAAGTGATTAAAGTAATCTTTTATTTCCCAGTGGGTCAGTCCTGTTGAGATGGATTGTCTCACCTGTACAGAGATCTGGCATAAGTCCTGTTTGAGCTATAAGGGACACAGGCAAGTGTATAACACAAAGGTCAAATTTCTGCGGTAATTTGGCAATTTGGTCCAACAACTGCTCCAGATGTTCCTATTCACAATTCTATTTACTATTTCTACACCAAAGTAATCGAAACAATGAATATTTATCTTGGATCACTGCAAATATCATGTTAATGTTGTATTGCAATAAGTTCAGGATACAGTATAAGGATCCAGAGTGAAGAACAAAGGAAAAACATTGTAAAGAAACAACAACAACAACAACAAAACAACAACAACAACAACAACAAACAAAAACCACCCAGCCATGTCACTTAAGGCAGAAATTTCTCCTTTTATTATTTTTAGCAGTGTTTCAACTTAGAAAAGCATCATACTGTACTACAGTATTAAGACAATTCCTGTTCAGAAGAGTTTGCAATATATATTCAAAAAGACACATAAAGAAGTGGCACACAATAACGGAACAAGTAGCAGATGCTACAACTGTTTCTTCTGAGCACCAGGTCCAGGACTGGCAACACCTTTCTTAGCATAGGAGGAAGAAATCTGAAGTGTCACTTTGTTATTAAAAGACCCCTGGCTGGACTCCAGTATGGTTGCTGGTAGTCGTGAATATTCATGCTGTTTTTAGGAATGCTTTCACACAAGGAGAGGAGGGGAAGAACTCTTGCAGAATGTCCTCTGCTGCACTTTATTTCAAAAGGAGGCTTCAAGCCTAACTCTGAAATTATTGTTGTTCTACCTGGATGTTGTCAGAAATCACACAACATTTCCTCATCAGTTATGTTGGCAACAGCAGACATGATGTATACTTGAATTTAAAGTTACATGTGTTTTAAAAACAAAGTGGAAAATTGGATCATTGAACAGACTTGACTTCCAGTATTCAGGATAGAGATTTTATCCCTTTTTCTGCTATAACAATGCAATTTTTAAACCTCTGAACCTCACTATTGCTTTGCATTCACATGATCCACTTAAGCCACAGAAATGTTTGTTATGAATCTGATCAATGATCATTGTTATTCACTCTTAGGCAATAACAAGGATCCATGCTAGAAGTTCCAGAGGAAGGTGTCAGCTTTTCTGAACATGGGATTAGTTTTGCATGCTCTATGTCATGAAACTTGAGGGTCAAAATCTTCTATAAATATTTATCTCAGTTTGTGTAAAGAAGACTGCCATTCTTCTTTCCACAGTTGTGAAAAGAGTGAAAATTGTCTTTGAAAAGCCAAATTATAACCTTGCTCTCATGGCTGTGATTTTGTGGGAGACTGATTTTTTTTTGCATTGTGGCAAGGCAAACAGTTCCCTTGGCTTCAGCAGACATCCACATTCTGCTGCCATTTAAGCATGATACCCATGTTCTCATTTCCAGTATCTGCCCTGCCTGTCAATTCCTCTTACTTACCATTAGTGTGACTAAGAGCTCAAACCAATGTTTAGGCTTCAGTCTGCTATTAGTTTCACTCTGCTCTGACTTTTATTTATACAATGTGAAAGGACTAGACTGGGAAGATCATGCTGGTGGACCTGACTAAGGTTGGGTATCCATGCAAAATGTTCTTCCTATGAATTGCATAGTTGAGCCAGTTACAAACCTGAGAAGAGTGTTTGATCTGAAACTTTGATAATTACTAAAGCCAAAAAGAAAAGGGAAGGGGATATAGGAATGATTTGCCTATTTCATGGTTATGTAACTCTTTCCTCTTCGGGGTCATAAGTGTTTTGTAAGACTTTGTTACCACTACCCATTTTGCATTCATGTGACATGCAATATTTTAACAAAACGGGTAGACTGTATGTTTTTCAGCTACCTCTCTCAGACCTGTGTTGCACCTATAGTACAAGGAAAGTTCTTGTCTTTCCAGAGGAAGCTTTTGCACATATAATCTAAGAGTTAAGAAGTGTTAAGAGAACTGTCAGGAATTTAAAGTGGAAGGACAGGAATGGTAGGATGTTCGCTTCTAACAGATGGATCCTGTCCCATATTGACATAGGCCATTGAGGACTTACCAGTCCTCAAGATTAAATTCAGATTTTCAAAGATGGGAACAAAGTTGATCATGGGTTCAATGGGGAGTTTTTTACATCATGTTGAAGAACACATTCAGTGTAGGTAGCTCTGTGAACAGCTGCAGTGGGATGTGCAGGATGAGCTCTTGGTGGGTGGGAGCCCCAAGCAAAAGCTGCTGACCCTTTGCATGACAAAGGACACAAGGACCTGTGGCCTGGCCAGGGGACCAGACACTTGGAGAAGCAGCAGGAGCTGAGGACTCCAGACTTTGGCACATTGGGACTGTGAGAATATAAAAGTCCAGCATTTTCTTTGTTTGGGGTCCCTGCTCAAGCTGTTATTTTATTGTTGTACCAAGATTAAATTATTTTAAGGATCCAGATGTCTGAGACTCTGATATGGAAAACCTGGGGTTGAGCTGGTAAGGGAACCTTGTCACCACCCTGTGTGAGGGTGCAGCTGTGAAGGGGCCTCTGTCCCAGCTCAGGTGGCACAAGAGTGACTGACAGAGTGGCTCCTGGATGGTTGGACAGGGAAGTTTCCTTAACATTGGTTTTGGTAGTCTGAAATGCACCTGGACGTTGCCTGATATTTTTAAGAAGATTCAGAACAGCAGAGCAGTGTCTCACACTGCCTGTCCTGTTGCTGGAAAACTTGCCTTTTTACGTTGGAAAGAAGATTTCAAAAACTCCCACAAGTTTGCATACTAGAATCACAAAAATAGAAATCTACTATTTTCAAAAGTAAAACATAGTGTAAACAAAAATGAAAAGAAGGATTCTTCTACTGCCAGTGTGTCTAGATCTGCTATTTCTGGTATCAGTCCATTCTTATTATTAAATATAAATAAGTTTAAAAGAAACATGGAATCCTCAAGGATTTACAAGCTAAATTAGATTCATGTGGAGATAGGAAAACAAATACAGACAAAGAAAAAGCAGACAACCTCTAAAATTGCTTCTAATTATTACAAGTAGAGGAATAAGTACTTTTGGTAGGAAACATTAGGATATCTCATGTGGCACTGGAAATGAAGAAGAGAAATGTGTACAGGAGACTAAGCCTTAGTATAACCAGGCAGCATACAAAAGTGATAGTGTTGCAAAAATAGAATGATTGAATTCGTGAAAGACATCTTGCTAGCATTTAGAATTTTAGAAGAATGAAAATGGAAAAAAAAATATCTGGCTCCTAGTCTACTGATACAATTGAAATAAGAACATGAAATGCAATCCCACTTCTGGGAATCAGAAATAAAGGTTTCATGGCAGAGTGGCTGGAGAACAGGTTATGGTAGGCAACTTGGGGGCCCATTTCCCATTTCCCATGGTAACATCTGCAACCTTTTGCAAATCTCAATCCCTCAGTGAGACTAGGTATAAAAATTGAACACTTAACATCTATTTTAACTTTTTAAATGCTATATATGCAAAATGAGCCTTCTATTGGTTTTACACTAAAAAGACTAATGCACACCAAAACAGCTGAGCACACTGTTGCAAACACATTCAAGGTCAGTTTGGATGGGGCTCTGAGCAACCTGATTTATTTGAAGATGTGAAAGGAATTTGAGCTAGATAACTATTAAAAGGTCCCTTCCTACCCAAACCATTCTATGATTCTATGAATGCAATTTCTATAAAACAACTTTATATAACCACATTTTCTTGAGTATTAATGTGCAGTGCTGTTGCACCTCTTCAGAAAATATCACCTCTGTGGTGCAATTGGAGACAGTGCTAGAGCATTAATCAGTCAGCACCATGTCACTTAACAGTATCAGTTCTGATAAAGAATTTGCTGTGTGTCAAAGGCTGAAAGCTGGGACTCAGCATTGTCAAGTCTGTGCATTCAGAATGATGCTATTTTTTTCTGCCAAAGCAAGTCCAAACTTGTCAGGGATTTATTCTGTTAATGTGATATTATTAAAACTCATGCAACTTAAGTTGGTCAACTCTTTTCACAACAGGGTTCTATGTGTAGGTTTCTGAAATTTAATAGGAGGCAATAATTACCCTTTTGCTTAGATTGTCTATTTAAAATTGCCTAGTCTCTCTTAACACAGCCCTTTATTACTGGTATCACATTATATGTTTGAACTATTCTTTTATCCATCGGATTTTCTGAATATGTTTGGATCTGATCCAAAATGACTGGATTACTTGTTGAGTTCCAAATCTTGTCTTGACACATAAAGCTGAAAATGAAAAAAATTTCAGAGCCTTGTTCAGCTGTGAATGATTCAACTTCCCATTTTAAATTAGTTCTAAATTAAGATCTGTGTATAGAATATGATTACACTGTCTCTGATAGGGTATATAGAATTTGTACCAGTTGTTAGTGTAATTAGATAACTCTTATTAGATTGAACTAATTCAATAATTTTCCATACTTGCACACAAAACCCCTTGTGCCCTTGAATAACCTCAAAACACATCCACTAACCTAAACACATTGCTGTATGTAGGAGATGCAACGCTGCCACATAGAGCTTTGCAAAAGGACAGTATAAAAAATGAAGACATTTAAAAATAATATCTTTCCTACTCAACGCAAGCCTAGAACAAAACTTTTTCTCTATGAAGAGGATTAGAGCAATTTTATGTCCATCTTTAACAGAAATAGCTGATGGTTTCTCTAATGTGTGTTTAAAACAGGGCTAGTTCCCATACCATAATATGCTAGACATATTCTGCATCTCTCTTTTAAATAGGCTTAAGAAAGAGGGAGAGCACACAGAGTTTAACTTTCACAATTGTTGGCTTCCAAGGACTTCTTAATAGACTGAAGGAGAGATCATGTACTTGCTGAATCTATCAAAGATAAGAAGGTTTAAATCTAAACAAAGCTGCTTTCTTGTGCATCTGAAAATCAGTCCTAGTAATCTGAGTTAGCCTTACAGCTAAAATGAATATTAATAAAATTACATTTTTAATTACAGAATGGTAATAACAAACCAAAGTGTGCACAAATTTGGGTGAAGTCTACCAAGTGAACTGAGATATTTGAATGAGTAATACACTATTTTCTTTACCCCATGCACTGTTGCAGATGCATTTTTTGTGCGTGGAGTTCTGAAAAATCTGTCTGTTTCATTCTATATGTAAAGACCCTCTAAATTAGTGGAGGTGGCTAGAGTTAGATCTGATTTGTCTTGATTCACACATTGGTGCATAAGAACTTAAAATTATGTCTTTGAACTTCCTGGCTCCACTAACATTCTGAAAGAAAAATCTGAAAAAAATATTATAGAACAGGCTTGCATGAGAAATATTGGACTGTATATTTCATATAATACAAAATATTAAGACCTGCATGATAAATTTGTTTAATCTGATTCTGGATTCAGAAGGTATAAGGAATAGAAACCGTGTAGGCACAATGCCTTTTAAAAGCAAGGAACAAACAGAAATAAAGGTAGGAAAACACACTAGTGCATCATATCACAGAAAGATCTCCTGCTAAAGCAGAGATCATCATCACAGATAATCATCTCTGCATGTGCTCTCAGTACTGTATTGAAGCTAAAAGCCTAATGTAGTTTTTGGATACATAAATGGTGATATCTAGAAATTAGGAAATGATCTTTCCTCTGCACACAGAGCTGGTATGATTTTTTCCAGAATATTGCACCCATTACTAGTGTGAAAAAGTCTGGGAATCGTAGAATCTTCAAGAAGTTTTCAAAGAGACTCACCTTTTTTTTTTTTTTTCAGAGAAGAAGCTCAGTCTTTTCGCCTACTTATATAAAAGGCTGTGAGACGGAAAAGTTTGATTATTTGTATATAGGGTGCTCAGATGTAGCAGAATTATCCAAAAGAAAGGGACTATTCTGCAGAGAAATGAATAACATGAACTCTAGACCTGGAAATTAAGATTAGACAGACTCATTCCACCAATCTCACAGTAAAAGGTGTGATAACAGCCCTGGAGCCACCTGCCAGAGGAACTTGTGACTCCCCAGAGGGGAGAGAAGATTTGTCTGTAGTTGCATCTCAGAAGCTGCTTTCAACACATTGGTAGGATGTGAGTTTGAGCCCCTGACCTGATTTGGGCTATAATTCTGATTTTCTGTATCCTGTAGGCTAGAGTCTAGACCTTAGGCTAGTGAATATCATGGGATCAGTCTCTTCTCCTCTTTCAGATGATTTAGATGTCCAATGTAAGAGGTCATTCATAAATCATTCATAACACTGAGCACAAGAATTCTACTTGATTTAGCCCTTTTTGACTAGCCCTTTATTTGGCTAGCTTAGCCTGCTTCTGAGAGGTTTTCCAGTGTGTTTTAGGGTTGGCTTCAGTGGGGAAGTGGAATCCTGAAGTTAGAAGTTAGAGTTCTCTACATCTGTGAAGATCTAGCCCCATTCTATAGTTACCATACAAATATATTGGTAAAACTATTTAACAGAAAGATCAAGGGGAGAAAGTATTCCTTTTGTCTCTGTTCTACTAGTACTTCATAATAACTGTTCTATTTCACTTTCTAAATATGTGCAGCACTTAACATAGTGAGGCAATAGTCTTAGCTGGAAACAATCCAACAAACCTTATATATATATATATATATATATACACACATATCTTTCTGTTGACAGGCAAATGCATTTTGAAAATATGATTTCTTCAATGGAATATGAAACATGGGTACTTAAAGCTATATTTCAATATTCAACATGCATATTGATTTTGACAATCACAATATATAGCAACACTTGTTCATTGTAGATATGACAAAGTGATTTTCATATTACCTTTGTTAAATGTGATGCACACGCACACCAACTTTAATTTGACTGTGAAATTACATTGATTTCCAGAATAAGATGGATATAGTCTTTGTAATTGCAAATGGTCATGGGAAGCTTAGTTTTATATTTCTTCCCTTATGGGAAAGCTTATTTTCATATGTACATTAATCACATTAGGTATGTGATAATACATTCTCCAGTGTTAAAATGAATTTCTGGGAAACTCATGAGCAGACAAGACACCAAACTGAATTTAAAGCAGTCATCCTAAAGACAAGAACACACCCACAGCCCCACTCCTCAAAACAAAACTAATCCACGCCTCAAATTCTTGACAGGATATCAGCACAGTGAGGTTTATCTCAGCGGATATTCAGAACTGATCTGTTACTGATTTAACACCAATCCTGTTTGCTCTGTAGGAGACATCTTACACGTACAATTTAGCAGTGGTAAGAAATCTCCTGCTGTTGCGGTGCCTCTGGGCGTGGCTGACGACCCGGCCCGGCCCTGCCGTGCCAGAGCCGCGGGGGCCGGTCCTTTCCCCCACCGCACAATGCAGCTGGGATTAGCAAGCCACAGGGGCTCCCCGTCCAGGGCAGCAGAGGCAGTCCCTGCCCAGGGGGACAGCTCACTGGTTCCTGTGCCGGTGCGCACAGCCGACTCACTGGCTGGCACCCCTGTCAATCATTGTAATCCTCCACAGTGATTGGTTCTCTCCCGACTGCCCTTCCCTCGCCTCCGTACTATAACAGACGTCCCTAACATCCATTCTGGCTCTTTTACCACACTCCATGCTCCAGTAATAAAACCATGCTGGCAATAAGCAGAAAAGAACCCTTTCTCGTCTGTTTACGTCCCTGCTTAAATTAAACGGCTGTGCATGAACTAAGCCTAAACTCTGTGGGAGTTCTGATGCTTGGCTCGACTCTGTTCAATCAGAGACTGGGTGAAGCCGAAGTCGCTTTCTTCAGGACACAAGAACGCTGCTAAAGGATCCGAGTTACTCACACTTTCTACCCGCGGCATCCTGCCACCTTCCCAGGACTTTGCACTAATAACTGGATATAATCTATAGCATATAGAAATGAAAGAAATAAACATAATACAGTAACTAATCTGAGTCCATGCTAGTGACATTGCCGCCCTGCCTATATGATGCTAAGATTATACAATCTGGGGATGTAGAAACAGTGTTTGTTTACAGATACACTCAAGCAAGTTGAATTCATCAGATCAGCTAATCTCTTGCTTTTTTTCCTCGTACTTAGTTCTTCTTTCCCTTGTTAAGTTACTGTCTTCCTATCATGCTTTCTTTTGAATAAAGTTAAACAGAGTTAAAAGGAAACCACAACAACGTGTGCAATGTGGGAAAAATCATATGACCACATAATTCAACCGCAGTTTTCACAAATGAAAGATGAACCAGTTAGATAATGAGAAATCAGTCCTAGAAAGATAATACTGCTTGAATTCTCTAATTTTCTGCTAACACATTATGATCTATTATATTGCCACTTTTCGCCACTCTAAGGAAGTATAAGGTAAAATGTTGCAAAAGTGTGTGATACACACAGTACAGTAATTAAGATGAAACATTGCAGCTAAGGAAAGCTTAAAAGGAACAGTTTAGATACAGTTGTGCTGACGTTGTCCTGAAAGAGGCTAAAATAGGCTTCTTACTGACAGCTAGTTCTTTTGTCCTAGCTCATGCAGTTTTTCCATCAATATTCACTGAAGCATTTGGCATTAGCTTGTGAAGTTATGAGTATAGCCCAACACTCAGAGCAACAGAATTCATATAATGCACAGTTATCGCTGGGTTCAGGTGGCTGCTGGAGGCCGCTCAGCAATAGTCTGGGAGTGAGCCTGGTTTCCTGGGGGCTGCAGCTCACAGCTTCCCCAGACACAGGGCATCCTCTGGCAGCTCTCTTTAGTGCTGGCTCCTCTGGGTGAGAGAGAGCCCCAGGCTGATGTTGCAGGCGCAAGCGAGGATAAAGGCCAGAGAGAAGGGCTCTGGTGTGATTTCCAGCTCTTTTATTTCC
>VZRZ01008030.1:1478258-1533523 GCA_013398175.1 Climacteris rufus
CAGAACATAACCTTACACAGAACATGAAGTAATGCCTTAATTAACCAATAAACTGAAACATGTAAACAACATTGCAAGGGACGCTGGGGGTGAGCCAGAAAGCTCACCCTGACAAGGGAGTGTGGCTCAGACAGTGGCAACCTTGGGCTGAGCCCACCAGTCTTGAGCCTGTGGGGCTGTGACTTTTGCCACATGCACCGCCACACACAGTAAAACTGTGGAAGACTTGACTGAGAGAAACAGGAATATGTGTTAGCCATTTAATGATCTGACAGGGCAGAAACAGAATTAACAGTGAGACAATGCTAAAAATAATTCTTCGTGCAATGGGCTGGTACCATGCAATCAATGATTATGAACTGAGCACAAAAACACTTTTGAACATTCACAGTATTGTTTCATTGCTACTTCTTCAAAGACCTTCCAAATAATCTCCTGTATTGAGCACTAGCACTTATGGAAAAATTTCAATATTCATTGCTTCCCAGTATAACCATTTTGTTAGTAACATAAGTAGAGATCTAATCACTTTAGGTTTCTGCAGTGTCAGAAGAGATGGTCATTTCCAGACCCTGATTCAGACTGCAAATGGGATCATTGCTCTCTGGAAGTAGAGCTTTCTGCTCTCTTCCTCTTCATTGCTCATGGGGCTGAACAGACAAATTAAAATTAAGCAACATAATTCAAGTTGTGAACTCTGTAAGTTAAGGCTCATCAACTTCTCCTGTGTCAGTGAAGTGGTAGTAAATGGAAAACCCAGTCCAGGGAAAATACTCTAGGTGAATGCATTTTACTTCTAGTATTTGATATTAAAATATAATAATATTTGCTGGTATTGAGGAATGATATTAGCCTGAGAAATTAGGAACAGAATGAGACAAGGAGAAAGATAACAATGAAACATTGTGAATTGCCTTTTTCCAACAACTAAATAACATTGATACATGGTGTCACATTTTGTTTTCAAGAAGTTTAGAGTAGAGATGTCAATTACTTTTTCAGCTAATCCTTATAAATTAAGCAGTTTTTACCGCCAAAACTTATACTAAACCTGTATGAGGAGATGTACACAATGACTTCCATAATTTCTGTCCTTTTCCATCCATTCAACATTTCTTCTTCAGGGCACATATGCATTTCCTTTTTCATATTGATCTATTAAGTCTTCTACGATAGAGTGGACAGAGTGGAGTAACTATAGTAGCTGCCTGTCTGCATCGCTTTAAGATGGGGCAATATGATTAGCTAAAATGAATCCCTTCTTACCCTAACTGCCACAGCACACAATCCATGAAATATGTCAAGCCTTATTTTAAGAGACACTAGAAAGCTATGGAATACTATGTTTTAAAGTGTGTTTGACAGAGGTTTCACTGTAATTAAAAATTATCATGGAACCAAGGAAAGCAAAATACATAATCCAGGAAGGAATGACCATTCCCCCTCACTCAGACAGACTGACTGATTTATGCCATAATAACAGAATTAATGAATTGCTGCTTATGTAGTTTTTGTTGTCTTGCCTCATTCCCCATAGACTATCATAAAACATTGTGTCAGCAAGCTAAAACATTTGGAAAACAATTTTAAGAAATCAATGAAGCAGAATTAAGGGCCTCTGCTTCCTCACCTGGTAAATGTACCAAGGGCTCTCTTCAAAAGCACAGAGGCCACCTTACAGTCTTACAATGCAGAAATTAACTTATTTAGTCACTGCCTTTCCAGCCTGACAGGTATAGTGGGTTTTGCAGAGCAGATACAAAAGTAAGCACTGAAATTTCAAGCACTGTATTAGCTATGGTTTAGGCATCTGTCTGGTGGGATCTATTGTTCTGGCTTAGGGACCTGTGCCCCTGCACAATCTTTGGATGAAATTAGATATTCCAAAATACAAGCCATCAAAACTCAAAAACTTTTTGTGGATGTGAACCTCTAAGTATAGTTGTCTGCTTGATATAATTAACTCTTGAGTTCACAGTTCATCCAAACTCTTGTCTACAACATTATCTGACTTATGCTGGCTCAGTTATGTGTATACAAGAACTTAAAAAATCCCTATCCCATTCCATATTGTCTCCCAGTGCCACATAACACCTATGTCCATTTTATTCTGTACAGAAACTCCTGGTCAACTTAATCTGGAGAGCAATGGCCCTTTGTAGGTTTTAACCCTTCCTTCTCCCAAAGGAAATAATAAAAGCATAGAATGTCTTGGGTTGGAAGAGATGTTAAAGATCATTCAGTTCCAACCACCCCTGCCATAGGAAGGATAGGGCATCCTTAGCTTCTCTGGACAACCTGTGCCAGTGCCTCATCTCCCCCACAGCAAAAAATTTCTTCTTAATATCTAATCTAAACATAGTGTCTTCAGTTTAAAGCTATTCCCTCTTGTCCTATCACTTCATGTCCTTGTAAAAAATCCCTCTCCAGTTCTCTTGTAGATCCTTTAGGTACTGGAAGGTGCTATAAAGTCTCCCCAGAGACAGTTCTTCTCCAGGCTGAACAATCCTAACTCTCTCAGCCTGTCTTCATAACAAAGATGCTCCAGGTCTGTGATAATCTTCATGGTTTGTTCTGGTCTCTCTTCAACAGGTCCATATCCTTCTTACATTGGGTCCCCAGAGCTGGATGGAACACTCCAGGTGGGGTGTTACAAGAGCAGGGTAGAGGTCATCTCCCTTGAGTTGTCCATGCTGCTTTTGATGCAGCCCAGGACACAACTGATTTCTGGGCTGCGAGTGCACATTGCCAGGTCATGTTCACCTTCTCACCAGCCAACACCACCACGTGTTTCTCCTCAGGGCTACTCTCAATCTGTTCTCCATCCAGCCTATGTTTGTGCTTGGGGTTGTACCAGCCCAGATACAGTTCCTTGCACTTGGCCTTGTTGAACTTCACAAGATTTGCACAGGCCCATCTCTCAAGACTGTCAAGGTCTGTCTGGATGGCATTCATTCCCTCCAGCGTGTCAGCTGCACCACACAGCTTGGTGCCATCAGCAGACTTGCTGAGGGTGAACTTGATCCACTGAGAAAAGTGCTAAACAGCACTGCTCCCAACACTGACCCCTGAGGAATACCACGTTTTGCTCCTCCCCACTTGAACATCAAGCCATTAATTGCATTGTCAACTCTCATGGCATTTTTAACTGTTCAATTTGTGCACTAATTGTCCTAAGTAGCTAAATAACAATACAGTCTGAGATGCTGAAGAGCTGTTACAACAATTGTAGTTGTTTCTGGCCACATTGGCAAGCATGGTGATATTTTTCCACTATCAGTCATTGTATGTACACTGGCAAGGTAGAAATGAGTCAGGGACTCCCTTGTAACAAGCAGACCACAAAGATACCATAACATGTGAACTAAAACAATTCTATCTCTGGTGGCAATCAAGGCCTTCACTTACATGCAACTCAATGTGCCTAATTGAACCAAGTTCTCACGTCCTGTGTACCCTGTGCAGAGGAAACAGGCAGTTAGCTGAAGGTCAGCATTCTCATATAACTGTCTCAGTAAAAAGAAGATAAAATCACAATCAAGCTGCTAGTTATTTAAGATAGGAAACTATGATTACTATTGTAGGCCATGTTTAGGTCATCAGAGGAAGTACTCAAGGAGCACATTTAGTACTTGAAAGACAAAATATTAACCCTGTCCTTTCCTGACTCAAATAAGATAAGAGAAGCCTCTTTCCTTTCTCTGTTCGCTTACAGTTTCTGCTTTCATTTTAGACAGAAGATGCTCTTCATTCTGAAAGACTGATGCTGTACTTTATAATTTTGCTGTGGATACAGACAATGATTAGTATGCCCATTGTATTGTAAAGCATAATTATTAGCATAGATAGGTAAATAGGGTTCTACTCATTAATTTATAGCAGAAAGGATTATACAGATTTAGGAAGCACTGTAGTATAATAAGAAATGAGTGTATGCTAACCTGGGGGCTGTTATCCACTCTCAGTAAATACTATCAGGATGGGAAGAAAGCAGCTATGGAAATTCTACAAATTCAAGACAGACTGCGGGGTCTGTCCTGGTAAGCTCTGCTGGGACGGGAGAAGGATGAATGATGCCTTTCCTGAGTGTCTACTCCTTCCTCTGACTACTAGTCATTACTTTATAAAACAGATGGAAAGAAATCCTAAATTGTCACTACAAATTTGATCTGCATGCCTAAGGCTAGAACCTCTTTCCTGTCTGCAAATAGTCTCTCAGAAAAAGCCAGATTGGCTATGAGTGCATTATCATTATATGTGATAATGATAGTCAGCACAAAGTATATAAAATCCTGCTGGATTGTGATGTCTTCCATAGGAAAGGATAAAAAATGCCCAACAGAGCTGACTAACTCCACAAGGCAACAGGGAGATAGGAATGACAGCAACAGCACAAGAGCAAACAAAAAAGAAGCATTACTTTATTTTGATGTCTGCAGCCTTCACAAAGTAATACAGGAATGGGAACAGCCCCAGATGAATAAAACAGAAACTCAGTATCTAGTGCAGCAATAAAAATATACAGATGTGGGAATAGAGGGTTCTCACCTGAACTCTCCATCTCAGGGGGTCTCAGCTACAGTCAAGCCCCACCTTTTAGCTCTTTTAAATCTGGTATTGCTTTGCTGATCATAGACCACCTTTCCACACTTTGATTTCAGAGAAGGGAACAGTTTTCTTATTCCAAGCACTTATAATATGTGGTTTTGGGGATTTTTGTGTGTGCTGGAGTGGAAAGTCCTGGGCTGTTTCAAGGTTAGGTTATGTTTTAAATAGCTACCCCGAGAAAACTGAACTTTCTACTTTTACTAAGCATTCAGTAGCAGAATAGAATAACTGCAAAAGAAATGAGCTATAATCCCCCTTGCAGAGTCTGTCTCAGTCTCTTTTCCTCTGCAGAACAACTGATATTGTTCTGAAAGTTTTATTCATGTTCTGAATCTTTAGCCACTCCTTCCTGGGAATTTTGTTTCACCGTGAAAGTAATCAAATGCTGGAACAGGTTACCTGAACAAGGTTTATGTTCTTCATCTAGTGATTCCCAACATGACTGAATATGACTATGAGAAATATTTGAACCTAGCTTCAAAGCTGGGCCTGTTTTAAGCAGGATACTAGACTAGGTGACCTCCAGAGGTTTCCTCTGACCTAAATTATTCCATGAATCGATGTGATTGGATGAGATTGGTTATGTGAGCTGAGCATCGGGAAAACGAAAAGAATAGTAATGTCACCTGAGTCTGGCATCAATGTATTTATAAACTGAACTTCACAGATAATAATGCACCTGAATTAATATTTGCTGTACCAGAAATGAATGACTCTATATTACTTTAGAAAATTCATGAAAATTATGTGTTTGCAATTTCATTCTGAAATTTCGTGGGACATTTGTAGCAGAGAAGTGAAAAAAATCTAGATATTTTTTGCTGAAACTGAGAAAGCAATATGAGTATGTGCCATATGTCACACTGAAATACAAGAGATTCAAGTCATAAGTAGTTTTTTAGAACTTTTTCCTCTAAACAATAGGACCTCCTCGGGAAGTTGTGCAGTAAGGATATAGTTCATGGTTTCAAAATAGGAGTGGGCTAATTAGTAAGAAAAAAAAAGTGTTCCTACCTCTAATTAACACAGTTCTAAACCCGTCCGTGCAAGAAATAACACAAAAGGCACACAACATATGTATCTTGGTGGAATTACATCAGACATAATATGTTTACCTAGATTAAATGACTGATAAATGTCATGATGATGTATAACATTATTGATGTAATGAAAAAGATTCTAGCCACTACAAAGAAGACATTTTTCACAAAGCCTTTATTGACTGCTTATGCTTGAGATATCAAAATATAAGTTTGAGATTTTTCTGATGTGAAAACCAAACCAAAAGATTTCTTTGTATGTTTTATAGTCCCCATGAATCTGATTGTGGTGATTTAGAACAGGTATTTTTTTAAAAGTATAACAAGATCCTTTTTAGGTTTGGGTTGTGATGATTCACATTTGATAGAGTTATAATGAAATTACCATACTCAGCTTGACTGCTGGCACAGTAAATACTGCTCTGAAGGAGAATGTTAGAACATTATGGCAAAGTTTGTAAGCCATCAATGATCTCAGAGGAAGGGCGTTTCTTCCAGTTGTTAACTTAAACAAAAACAACTGAAGACTATACACTGGTCCTGGAGGGAACAAAACATTGGGAGTTTCACAAAGCACACTCTAAATATATTAGCTTAGAATACCTTCCCTGTGAACCAGCTAACTCTGTTTTCAGTGTTGGTCTACTGCAGAGAAGTTGGCATGCTTAAGCATTCTGAAGGTATAGCAAATTTGAGATTTTATTGAATGCAAACCTGATTCAGGCATGTTTGTCTCCAAACTGACTGTCTGTCCCTTTACACTCCATACCATCAACTGATCCCTCTTACTTGCCCCCATGGACTCCTACAGAAAAAGAGAAAAATGAAAAATCCAACACTGGAACTAGAAACCAGAAGGCACAAGTTCAAATTATGTTTTGCCACAGGCTTCCTATGTGATTACAGACTATTCAGTCTCACAGGGCTTTAGCAGAGATAAATACAGCTTCTTTGCAACCTTTAATATATTCTACAGAAAAAGAAACCAAATTAGTATCCAAGAACTTTCTCCTGCCATGTTTCATGATGATGGAGGGACATAAGGAAGATGTGATCTTTCCTAAGCTTTGAGCACATTTATCTCATTTCTCTCTCAATTCTTCTCTGTCTTTCCTCCTTACCCTGCACTATATACTGGACACCCACTGCAGGTTTCTGACAATCCTGTGAGCAGAAATGCAAGATGCTGCACTAACAAATAATGTAGATAACTTCAAGTATCCATCTCCCTCACTTCACCTTTCAGAAAGAAGTTTTACACTGAAAATTTTCTTTATTTGCAGATTTAGCCAGGAAAGTCTGGGCCAATGATTTTTGCTTCAAGTAGTTATGAAGGGCAAAAATTATGTTCAACTAGGCAGCTCATGTTTATTTCATAAGAGTATCTTTCAGGATTTTATCTGTCCTGGAAAAGGGCAGCTTTTTAACTGATTAAAGGGAATAGAAAATGTATCACATTCTACACAAAAACTGTAGGACAACTCCTGAAGTCTATTAACCAGCACTTTGACATTTCTGGTTTTGTAATCCAACAGCCAGGAAAGGAGGACTGGGAAAAAAAGATTTAAAAAATCTATTTTTATTTTAGGTACTTGCTTCAAGCATTAATTGACAAAGATAATTGGTGATTGCTAGTATGAATATCCAGTTCAAAAAAAGCCTTGTTCTCAAGGGAAGTGTTTTTTTAAGATCAATACTCTTTAAGGAATCTTGAAAGGACCAACTGAAGTAAGCAAATAAGACATCATCCAAAGATCCACCCCTGTCCTCGAACCACTGAGGTCCATGTGTTTGTCAGATGTATAGTGGTGTTCTCACTAGGAATAAAATCATTCAGTGGGTTTTTCCTTTATCCTGTACAGATTCCTGCCTGCAAAGACAGAACGGAGGGGCTGAAGAGCAACAAAGTGCCAAAGACATGACCAGATAAGTGCCAAGAGCACAGCCAGAAGGCAGAAAATAGGAGCATTAGCTTTTCTTTTTCTTTTTTTTTTTTAATATATATATATTTTTTGTTTATTTATCTTAGAATGGTCTGAAATGTTTACTTTATTTGGTCCTTGGAAATAGAGGCAAGTGATGAAAACAACACAAGTGATCAAGATAGAAGCAGCATGAAGACATAGGTAACACTGCAGCTAAATGTAGCCTGTGTGTGCAGAAAGTTCTGGCTGAGCTGGTGACTTTTATTTTCAAAGCTGCTTTCTGCACAACTACAAGAATAAGCTGGATTGTTCCAGAAAAAGGCAAATAGCAAGCTGCAGCAGAGCAATGTATTCTGAATATTTTATCCCTTGATTTCTTTAATCTGCTGTTAGTATCTCATGCATCCTTTCATTATGATGTGCCAAACAATAGAAATTTAAAGCCAAAAATGTTATTTATTTTCTTTTGATGTAGTTGAATAAATTAACATTTTGAAACATGCCCTAGAGTTGCTATTATTAACATGGTTTTTTAAATGTAGCTTGTAATAAAACAGCAGTAAGTATTTCTTGATTAAAATAATCTGACTGAAGTATTTACATTGGTGACTGGCTTTTTACTTTGTGATTTACAGTACTAAAGAGATTAAGTTTTAATCCCTGTCAAAAGAACAGTTCCTGTGGCAGCAGTTTCTATCATGGGAACACACAGCTCAGAGTTTTAAAGACTAACATCAGTTTCAAGTCTTGGAAATTTTTTTCCCTTTTACTACCTTGTCATTGATCTCATGGACCTATTGTGAGTAGGAGCTTGGACTTGATAGTCTCAAAGGGACTCAAACCAATTTAAAATTATTATGGGACCAATGATAGTGACCTTGCACGGAGATTCTAGTGAAATGTGAACATTAACTGCCAGTGAAACAGTCATGTCTGCTTTCTTTCATTTATAGTTATTTAGGCTCTAGAAGTGGATACTGATAATTAAAGAGTTGTCTGTTCTATATGCCTTTGTACAATGCATGCTTAAATGTACATATAAATACATTTACAGTTGTGCTCAATGTGTGTGTGTCTAAATAGAAAGATATAAACATTATATATTAAAGGCTAAAAATTACACTGCCACCAAAGAAGTCATTTAAGTTGGTAAGTGATATACTCTGGGTTGATGTAAAACTTAGATGTGTGCAGATGTAAAAATAAAGAGTTTACTTTTGACAAGGAGAAAATAGCATCACCAGTTGGCTTGAACTCTGACTCCTTTAAATCAGGACTGGACACTCTAAGCCAACAGAATGAATATATTTCTTCTATGTGTACATAACCACATCCAATGATGGTTATAAAATCTTATGACGGGCTCTTGATGACTTACTTTGGGTTTTTAAGAAAACATAAAATCAAATCATCATCTCAGTCAGAATAAAGCTATTTCAAGTCCTCAGCTAACCCACACAAGCTTTTCTAGGCCCCCAAACAAAAAAGGCTATCTCCTATCTTGGTGCAAAGTCCTAACCTCTTAAATTCTCTTTTCCAAATAGCTAGATGTTGTCCAAGCTAGATATTTTTGCCCAAGAAGCTTATTTCTTTAGCTTCTTTGTCTCCCTTCAAGCCAACAGTGGATTTCCAAATCAAAACCAGACGAGGCATCTGCTGAGTAAGGATTTTTTTTCAACTGATAAACCAGTTCAGCTGAGTTAACATCAAATTCAACACAGTAGAGGTAAATATACAGCACTGAAAGGAGAGAAGTAAGTATCTTTGTGCATCAGATGAAAGAGAGTTATTGTCCTGATCACAAGTTTTGATGTTTTGTCCTCATCACAAGCCTAGATAAAATATTTCTACTTCAGTTTAACTTCTGCTTATTGTTAATGGGAAGTAATTCTCTACCCAGCCCACCCCACGAACACTCAGAAGCAGTGTGCACTTATGTTTGCATATAGCCAGCTAAGGAGAACCACATGGCACATCTGCTATGCTTGATATCAAATCACATAAAGCTTGATGAGTGTAATGAGTAACAAGAAAAAAGAATTAGGAGTTCTTCAAATTGTCCTAGACACATATCCCAAACATTGAAATACATTGCCATGCAGTGTAAAAAAAGAAGGCTTGTACAATTTATATCTGAAGGGAAGAGCTTTATAGTCTTTTTATTGTTTTAATGGAGTTTTGTATGTTTATTGGAAGAGATGAAAGATGAGGGAAGCTGGAGAAGGGGAGCAGAATGCCAAGTAGACCACCAGATTAACGGCTGGGAGCATAGCTGTAAGAAAAAAGAGAAGACAGATATGGATAT
The DNA here is from genome assembly GCA_013398175.1 of Climacteris rufus. Lineage (NCBI taxonomy): Eukaryota > Metazoa > Chordata > Aves > Passeriformes > Climacteridae > Climacteris > Climacteris rufus. Next base: position 1,488,137 of record VZRZ01008030.1, read on the forward strand.
GTTTTTCTCTGGTTCTACTAAAGGGACTTGAAGCTGTGAGCAAACAAACTGTCTGCCGTTGGATTCTTGATATAAGGGAAATGGAATTGTGTGTATCTTTTGCAAATAAACTGGAGACCATCTATCACCAGTTTCTCATCCTAGCTGCAACTGGCCCTGTCCCAAACTTTGAATAATCACTTGGGTCAGCAACAATTCACATCAAAATGTTAAAACATAAAAGCCTAATGCTGTGCCCTCTTGGAAGTGTTAGAATATCTTTTATGTAGGTTTGTACCTTGCTTTTGGCCTTCCATTTGCAATTTTGGTCATTTTTTTTTTAAAGTACTGCTTTTTGCATTCATCAAATTATACCTCAAAATATGAAAAGCAAGCCTGACAACTGGTCAAAACAAAAGAATTTCAAAGAAGTTTTGTGGCATTACTACAAGGATTAGTATCAGCCACTGTTATTAACTAGCATACAGAATTTTCCTTTCAAATACTGAATATTAAAAGATAAAAAAGCTCACAGGTTAGTATGAATAGAAGATATTTGCTGTAGCTATAAGCTATTCTTTTTCTCCACTAAAACTCTTATTAAGCTCTTACCTTGTGAGTAAGCCTTTTCATTCCATGTGCAACAAGTTCCTGCTAAGTGACCACGTCAACAACAACCAGAGCCAAGGTCAGCCACACCAAGGGGGAGAAAGAGAGTGATGGTGTTCACAGCAAAACCAGCTGCACACGATTTGATCTTGGCAGAATTAGTTTCTACCAGTGTAACTCCTGCCATACGAAATATGAGTCCAGCTTAAGTAGTTAATGAGGGCAGTGGTCTTCTAAAGAGCATTCAAATACATGAAATGGGAACCACTGTGCAAGCAGTTGAGAAAAACCCAACACACAGAGCAACATTCATCAGACAAGTCCAATTCTCAAATACGCAAAGTAAGAAAATTTTGAGGTAACTTATGGTAAAGGACCCTTCACCACAGTACTAGCACTGACAAGAACTACTGACAAAGGTACACAGAATTATTTTTCAAGTACATATTTTGGGTGTACTTTTCCTACAACCCTTTGGACCTGAGGAGGACACTTCTGGGTTTGGTGGGTGATTAATCAAGCTTCCTTCTCTGGATCTGAAATGCCAAAAAGACATCAGAGATCTCCAAGAATGTTTGAAGAACGTGGTGGCCACCCTCAAAAATATTTTTAGAGTCAAGACTGCACTACCTAACACTGCACTAACACACATATTTGCTTCCTGCTGCTGCTGCGTATTCCATATTGATTTTCCTTTCCTGAGCATGTAGTAGTTGAGGACATCAGAGGTAATGAAATGGCCTGTACATTTTCTCAAGAGATAATGACATTGAAAGACCTTACTAGAATGTCTTTGTCAAATGCCAACTGAAACCCCAAATATACCAAGCTATTAGTTGTTCTGAAAGCATTATTTATTTTTAACAAAATTTTACACTAATTGTGTTGGGTTTCATAACTACAAAAATTGCATCTGAGATCTAAAATAACTAAATACAATTTTTAATTTCAGTGCTTTTTTTGTTTGCTTGTTTTTATTTTTTTTAACCATTAACCCTATGGACATGAATATATTGTTTCTCCCTTTCCCAATATTTTTCTTTCACGATGTTTCAAAATTTTTCCTATGTGGGAGTACAGATAAGAAACTGGACAGACTGCGCTCTGTTCCTTAATTTTTAAAATTTTGATGAAAATTAAACTTTGTATTTTCAAGGTCAAACATTCTCTTTCACTTTAGAAATTTACTGTAAAACATTATTGATAAAATGATATAATTTATGAATGTTGAATTTATGCTGCTAGCTTTAATGAGAAACAAATGAAAAAAGATATCTCTGAAAGAGTTCACAATGAGCATTTATTTATATTAAATTCTGGGATGGGATTTGGGACAGTGGTAAAATGAAGTCATATGTGAATTGTATTCCTAAATATATATATGTGGATTTATGGTAACGGAAATCCATGTTTGAGTCATTTAGAGAAAATGCATGGCAAACAGCAAAGCTCTTCTGTGTTTCATTTATACAGAAATATAGAAAGTGAGATAACACCAGTGAAGTTTCTTTTACTGAAGGAGTGTTAAGCTGCCAAACACCAAATATTCACTAGACTCATTTCTCAGTTGCTCTCGATGACTTCTAAGAAGAGCAACCTCAAACAAGGGGTTGTTCTGTAAGCAAATGTTTATAGTAAATGTTTTCACATGTCACAATTTATTTCAATCTGCAATGAAAAGAACTGATTTTACCTCAGAATTACTGGTTGGTTGAATTTGCTTCTTGAAATTCTGAAAAAATAACCAAAAAAACCCCCACAATTTTATATCGAAAAATCTAAACATTGACATTTGTGAGATTTTATCTTCTTTTTTTTTTTTTTTTAATATGNTTGGATTTTTTTTTTTTTTTTTTTTTTTTTTTTTTAAATTCACCTTTCAGAAAAGCATTTCAGGATAATCTGATTTATGTTATGAGGAGGGTGGAGAGTTGGGTTTTTCAACAGTAAACCAAATTCTTAACTGATCCGACTGTATGAAAATACGCAGACAACAACAAAGATACCTTAGGAAACTTCCCTAATGCATTTTGAGGAAGCGAAGGAACTTTCTCAAATTGTGAACAGATAATTCAACTAGTTTTTCATTACAAAGTGATAATCAGAAATAAGAGCTATTATTTCCAACTGCAGGAACTTAAAGCTCTTCCTATTTAGTGCTATATCTAAGCTGCTAGTTTGTTTAATTATTGTTATACGAAAACAATATCCAACTTTGCAGTGAGATTCTTATTGTAAGACACGAGGCTGTCTGCCTTCCTTTAAGGACAATTCTAGACCCTAATAATAAGATTTTGTCTTAGCTGATCACACAGAATATCTTTCTCTGTGAATTGTAAATTCAAATTAGCTACAACTTGGGAGATAACAGGAGGACTTCCCAAGAAGGACATCTTATGTAAGGGAGGTTGTGGAGTCTCCCACTCTGAAGACATTCAAAATACACCTGGAACCATTCCTGTGTGACCTGCTTTCGGAGACCCTGCCTTGGCAGGGAGGTTGGACTAGAGGATCTCCAGAGGTCTCTTCCAACACTAACAATTCTGTGATTCTGTGAAAAGACATATGCAAAAGAAAAGAGCTTTGAGTGTAACTGGGTGGACTATATTTCTAACAGGTTTTTCCCCATCAAATAACCAGTAGAAAGAATATTCTAAAATAGACCCTTTTAATGTGATTTAATACACTTCTTCTCACTCAGGAGGAACAGACTAAGCTTCATAATAATTAATCTGGTTTAGCATTTTATCCATTTGGGCCAGACAAAATCGGTTCAACACATATAAAGATAGCTACCTAAATTGTCTGTGGCTCTTCTGCCAAGAAGTGAAAAAGAAATGCTAGTGGGAAATGCAACAGGATAAAGATTCTCAGGAGTCAAGAGGATGTCCAAGCCACAAATACATTCCAGTAGATCACTAATGAATGAACATGTCTCATGTCTTACCGCCTGCTATAATCACTCATTTGATTTAAACAACATTTGGTTCCAATGTGTGTTTCATTTCCAGAAGACGGGTAAAACTCTAGCTGAAAATTATATTCAGTGTTGTCTTTGCTGTTTTGATTAAATTTTAGGCAGGATGACTGTGGTTTGGGTTGCTTTGAGCACTGGCATGAAGAGTTTCCACAGTTTGGCTTGCAGTTTACTATGACCAAGTTTTGTGGCAGTTAGATTCTTTGTTAAAACCTCGTTGAAATGCAAAATTTGATTTCCACGGGAAATACTGACTTTTGGGGGCAAGAGGGTGGGGAAGGGCAAGCTCCAGCTAAAATTGAAAAACGAACATTTTCTGAACTCTGTGTGCAGGGAAGTTCCAGGGGGGGTAAAAACTGCTTTGGGAAGAATGAACTGTTGGAGATTGATTCCAAGCAACAACTTAGGTGGTCCCTGGAAATTGGGGACCATGAGATCATCTAATTTCAGAAAACCAAAGATAGTCTGAAACAGTCACTGTGTTGAAAAGGAAGCCCAGAATCTCTTGACACTAGCCGGACATGGTGGGAGGATTGAGAAAGTTAAAACTGAAAACCTCGTATCCTTTGAGATTTAAATTTAGTAGTATGAGGGCTACCCAAAATTTCCTTACTCATATCACAGGATAGCCATGAACTTCAGATCCTGGACTTGGAGATTGCTAAATATTATACTAGACAAAAACAGGAATGCAACCCACTTCAGTCACCACGGAGGCTCAGAGCAGGGAGATATGTTGTTGCAAAAAAAATATTTGTGAAGACCTTATTTTCAACTCTTAAATATCAGCCTAAACAGGCTCACTCCATTGTTGATGCACATTGACTGCTTTCAAGCATGTTAAGGACCCTATTCCGTTAGTTTTGCATTACTCTGCATGAGGCGTCATTTGAAACTGTTTTGTATTGCAGGAATCAGTCCAGGGAACACACAACATAAATGTACAGTCCTGCCCACAGCCGCAGATAAAAAATGAAATCTTCAAAAATAAAGTTTATCTAGAAATCAAGTTCCTTCAGTCCCACAGAAGAAAAACACCACTCCCTTCACCTTTCAATAAGCGATTCCCTCCTCCGTTTTTAAAACTTTAATTAAAAAATGCAGTAAATTCTATTTTGTTTGCTGATCTCATTTCCAGAGAAGTGACCAAGGAAAACTCTGCAGTAAGTAAAAAAAAAGGAGAGTAGAGTCAAGGAAAATCTCTTACCTTTGACTCCTTTCAGTGAAACAACTCAGTCAACTAGTCTAAAACTGAATTTGTTTACTTGCCAGACTGTGAAAAGTAGTTGAAATAGATGAAAGTCAGACAGAATAAGTTCTAATCCCAAGGTAGCGCACAGTGGACAGCAATTACTTAGATTTTAAGATAGGTCAATACGGAAGTAGATCCACTGAAGAGAAAAAGGTCAAATCTTGACAAATAACAATTCCACTAGCTCTACACCTACAGCAGTAAATTGTCTCCACTTCCATTCAGTTTTCTTTGGTACTTGTTCCTCTTTCAGGTATGAAATACTTCCTTGTTCAGAAAATTATGTCTTGCCTTAGCTTTCAAAGCTACTGCTTTTCAGATTTGGTGGTGATGCAGTGAGCAGTGATGAACTTCCTCACCATGGATTGACTTGCAATATTTTTCCAGCAACTGACTTTATTTGGGGCTATTGTCTATGCCAGTCCTGTTAGTAGAGCCATTCTTAGCCTTGGTACCAAGGTAGCCATGTGCTGTGAATGTGCCCCTCTATCTCCAGCTGTGTCCTCTCTTGCAGAGAAGAAACAAGGCAATCACTTAGTTATTCTGATCATATAAGTCAAAAAAATGTCTTCCTCTTGAGAACAATGGGCCTCATTCTTCTTTCCATTATACAGTGCTTTACTGGGCTGATGGCACTGAGAGGCTGTTACACCACCACAAAACTGGTCCTATATATAGAAACCGTCCTGGAAAATCCTGGAAATAATACAATACTGGGAGGATTATTCTCTGTAAAAAAAAAAAAAAAAGGCACATTTAATTCTTTTTAGTATTCTGTTCTTATCATATTTCATCTTCTTGTCTGAATTGCAGAAATATGGAAATATAGTTGCATGTATTGCCTTTTTTCCATAAGATACATTCAACAAAGTGGATTAATGTGCCATATGTTGAAGCCACATTCACTCTTGAAACACCCATTCCCTTAGACTTTCACAATGCTGCTGTGCCCAGTCCACCTCTAAATACAATAATGATATGTCCTTGATTATCTCCTCATGAGACAGAAAAAGTTTTAATTCTACCCATACCACATAGTTTAGAATAAGTATCTAACTTCAGTACTTTCAAGAAGACAATTAGAAACTGCAATGGTACTTGGCTACAATAATTTTGAAATTTCAGAGTGTTGAAGTTTGTGAGGAAAAAATCTCTAAACAACTGAAAGAAAAGCTTTTATACAGACAAGTATGCATGTAAACACATGCACATGTATGCATATGCAGAAATATATGTGCAGAATTTATATTGTGTTCCAACACGGAATAAGAAGAGTTTCCAGTATTTGGCTTAAACATCCTTCTAGCACATGGATCATATTAAAATGTACCTCAGTCTAACTGTGGCTGAGCAAACAAAAGTGGTTCCACATGGCTGATAAAAAGCCTGATCAAGAATAGCAAAGAAAAATGTTTCTACTTGCCTTGCTGCCTCCGGAAATCTGCAGATCGAAGACTGAATTATTTTGCCTCTACTGCAGCATATGCAGTCACTGAAGTCTGACCATATCTCCATGCAAATGAGAGGGAAAATATCAGATGTGTTAAGCCAAACAAAGACCAGTGATTCTACATTGAAACCTAATGAGAGCAATAGCTATACATGCAAATGTGAAAGCTTTCCTCCCCTCACATCTTGCAATCTATATCCTTCCCTTAACACTGTGAGAATAAAGAATTTTGACAATTAATTGAGAACCCTTGTTTAGAGGAGTGAGCTTTAAATACTACATCTACCTGTTATCTTATGCTAAATACAATAAATAAATAAATATGTGTTTTATATGATCCTCCTTAAACTTGTATACTACTTTTAATAAGGCAGAAAACTTATTAAATATTTCATATGTCCTTCTGTAACATGAAAGAACACCTGTTTGTCAGCACAAAGTACACTGTACAATAGTCTAAAACCACTCTTATCTCTTCATTGGATGCAGTTACGGTTGCACACCCAATATATCTACTCTGAGATATCAGTACTTCCTGACAAAGTACAGCAGCACTGCAGCTTACTGAGCCATGTATGAGAGAAAATAGCTGATCCCTAATCTGCTGATACAGAAATACAAATAGCTTCTCACATTATACCACTGCTAATATGTGATCAAATATTTCTAAACTTAGATCGTTATAAATAGGGAGTCATAAGGAGAGCCTAATAGAGTTATGTAGTACAAGCAAGCTTGTAAGAGACAGAGCAAGCAGTCTTGTGAAACGGACTCATGTAAGGTGGAAGATAGTAATAGAATTACTCATCTCAAATAGCACTTTACTTCATGGAAAATACCATTACATCTGAAATTAGATATTCCTCAGAAAGATTAAAGTTACAAGTATATACTGATTCAAAAATAATAGAATAATGATTAACAATCACAGCAGCCTTTCAAGCAACTGGGTTTGGTTTTCTTCTTTTAACTACTCAATGCGGGGTACAGGAAACAAGGAAGTGGATAGGCAAATTAGGTAGCTTGTGCAATAGACCTACATGAAGAATTATTGGTCTTTCCCCATCTCCAACTTGTGTCATACTTTTTGTTCCTCAGCTTCTTTTCCATCCCTCCCTTCCATTGCCAATTATTGCTTGTTCATCTCTGTCTTCCTGTCTACCTGGCATTGCTTCCATCTTCTTTCTCAGGACATACCTAACTTTCAGTATGGTTATCCTTGATCTAGCAGTTATGTTGTCATGATTTAAAAGAGGGATAGTAAGAAACAGATAATGAGATGAAAACCAGTATGGAGATAGATTAATGGGGTTTTGGTTGATTGGTTGGTTTTGCTGTTGCTTTATCTTTTCCACTGTTCTTTCTCAGAAGCCACAATCAGGATAGGCCTCAGGACCATGATCAGGAAAGAGCTGAGAGAGGTCTATGAATGGATCCTTATAAAGGATCTCAGGTACTTGCCAAGGGAGAAACCAGAGGGACTGAAGATAGGAACTTTAAATGAGATATAACTGTCCTGGAAGTGCTGACATACTGTTCAACTAAAATTCCTTATTTTACTAGTGAGCAAAGTATTAGCTTCCTCAGTGCAATGTAATCAGATACAAAGCAGCAAGACAAGTGCTGGGTCCTGCACCTGGAATGGAGCAATCCAGGATGTACAGACAGACTGGTGAATGAGATGCTGGAAAGTAGTGCCTCAGAAAGGGAGCTGGGGGTCCTGGTCAGTGGCAAGTTGAACATGAGTCAGCAGTACCCTGGCATCCAGGAGGGCCAGGCGGGCATCAGGCCCAGCATCACCAGCTGGGCAAGGGAGGGGATTGTCCTGCTCCACTCTGCACTGGGGTAGCCTCACCTTGAGTCCTGGATCAGTTTTGGGTGTCACAATACAAGAAGGATGTAAAGTTATTAGAGAGCATCCAAAGGAGGGCAATGAGGATGGTGAAGGGTCTAAGGGCAAGCCATACGAGGAGCAGCAGAGGTCGCTTGGACAGTTCAGCCTGGAGGAGACTGAGGGGAGACCTCATATAAGCCTACAGCTTTCTCACAAGGGGAAGTGGAACAGAAGGCACCAACTTCTTTTCTCCAGTGGTAGGACTTGGAGCAGCATGAAGCTGTGTCAGAGGAGTTTTAGGTTGGATATTAGGAAAAGATTTTTCGCCCAGATGTGGGGCACTGCAACAGGCTCACCAGGGAAGTGGTCATAGCACCAAGCCTGACAGAGTTCAAGACGTATTTGAACAACACTCTCAGCCACATGGTGTCATTATTAAGGCTGTCTTGTGCAGTCCCAGGAGTTGAATTTTGATGATCCTTATGGGTCCTTTCCAACTCAGGATATTCTGTGAACAAAGGGAAAAATTTATCCCTATAATCCTATAGAAAGAGGATTATAGCATGTCAAGATGCTGTGTAGGACTAAATAAATGAAAGAGAGAAAAGCCCTCATCAATGTCTTGTTCACATAAGATATGTCGATACCTGTGGCATCCTAATACTTATTTTACATCAACTATTGAATACATAATTTCCATTAAAGTAACTTCCATATTAATAATGATATGTGAATATATGTTATTTAATTACAATAACCTTGCAGTTGTCTTTTAATTAAATTGAAAACTTAAAATCATGCAGATGTAGGCAATGTCCTTTTTCAAGTTTGATAAAGACAGAAAGTTTAAAAAACACACAGAAAGCCCACAATAATTCTGTCTGAGAGTACAAGATATGTAATGAAGCAGACCCCTTGAAGCAGAAATAACTAAGTTTGAAGAATAGTTTAAATTCAAAATTGTTTTTTGGCATGGTCAGAAACAGTTATCAGAACTTCCTGCCCACTAGCAAATATTAGTCTGATCTTCTGCCACAGCAGGAGGAATTTTCTCTGCTGGTTGTGCTGAAGAAAATGGGCAGAACATCATGTTTTTATTCCATATTCAGGCTTCAAGTCAGGGGGAAATTCAGAGGATGCTGGGTTTCCTCCAAAAGAACTCCATCTTCTATCATCATTGTCATCAGTGTTAAAATATATTATTTTGAGAGAAAAAATACAGAGGATGTTAGCATACCCTAGTCTTCTCTCTCTGAACAAGAGTGGCATCAAAGAAATCCAGACTCAGTCAAAAATAACATGAATCATATTCATTGCCACCAGGTCCTTGAAGTTCATTGATCTGCAGGGTCATTGCACACAACCACAAAAGTTAGACAGTTCAGTCTTTATTTCAGCAGTCAGAGAAAATGTGAATTATTAAAGTCTAAAATGTTCTATGACGTTTGGTTTGACAAATCCTTTCTGATCACTGCAAAACCAAACTAGCAATACCAGCATGCTGCAACCTGTTGGAACCACTGATGAGCTCAAGGACAACATGAGTTTTTGAAGGCAAGGATAGGACTAAAACTTATAAGGTCTTTTGAGAACATAAAAAAACCTGCTAAGTAGGCAATGTACAAAGTATCCTATAACATACACGAGAAATGTTTTGCAGCCAGTTTTCACCACAGAAATAAAAGGAATGCCAACATCAGTAATGAAAAACACTTATAGAACTGTAAGTTGCCTGGAAACAGATAAATGTATTTAAACTTTCATACTTTCTTGATGAATTTACAGACAATAATGGGAGAAAAAAAAAAGTAACTTCCATATATGCTTATGTATTGCTTTTACATGGCAAGATTTTGGCAAGGCAGAGGCAGGACTACAGGAGTGCTTTTTTTGAAAAGATACCAGGAGTTGGCCCCATGTCAGATGGAGCCAGTTCCAAATGACTCCAGAATAGATCCACTACTGGGAAAAGCTGAATTCAGCAGCAATGTTGGTAGCACTGCCCTGATAACATATTGAAGACACATTAAAAATGCTGTGATGGATTGAAGAGTGAGAAAAACATGAGAGAAACAACCCTGCAAATCTCAATGTCAGTGCAGAACAAGGGTGAGGAGGCTCTCCAGGGGCCGGAGCAGAGATTTCCCTGCAATCTGTGGTGAAGCTGTCTGCAAGGCAAGCTGTTCCACGGAGGTCCACAGTGGAGCAGCACTGTAGTCCATAAAGGACTACATGCTGCAACACTGGATATTTCCTGAAGGAAAGTGTAGCTCAAGGAGATTCCGTGGTGGAGCGTGCTCCCAGCAGGATCTGCATGCTGTTGACAGGAACAGGTCTTCTAGCGGCACTTATGATCCCATGGGTGACCCACGTGGGACCAGTTTGCACCTGAAGGGCTGCAACCCATGGAAAGGGACACATCCTAGAGCAATTCTTGAAGAATTGCAGCCCATGGGAAGGACCCTCATGGGAGCAGCTCATGAAGGAGCTGACCCTCCCTGTGGGAGGGTTCCCATGCTGGAGTAGGGGAACAGCATGAGAAGGACTGACAAAGACAAATTGTTACGAACTGACCACAATCTGCCACCCACATTGTCCTGTGGCACTTGGGAAAGGGGAGGAAGAGGCAGGAGAGTCAGGAGGAAAGCAATGAAGTTAAGCCTGGAAAGAAAGGGGGTGTGGGGGAAGGTGGCTTTAGTTTTGTTTTTGTTAATCATCAACTATTTCTAGTTGGAAATTAGTTGAATTAATATTCCATGAGTCAAGTCTGTTTCCCATAACGGTAATTGGTGAATGATTGTGCTGCCCTTATCTCAAGCCATGAGCTTTATTCATCTTATTTTCTCCCTGTGTCCTGCTGAGGAAGCAGAGTGGAGAAACACAGGTTAACACACCACACTGTATTTTTAGAGACATAAAGAGCAATTAGAATGACAGAACAAAATGAAATAGTTGGCTATATTTACAGCAGAAGCATTTTTCACTCTCCATCTGATTTCAAACTTTGCTTATAAAGATAATATCAAGTAATATCAAACATTGCCATAATAGTTATTTGATAAGGATCCCGAGCCAGTTCTCTAAATGACAAAAGTACTGTATTTTTATTTAAAGCATTCAGTTCACATATGAATAACAACCTAACAGAATATTCTGTAAATCATAGGATTCTCTTGTGACTATTATAGTTGTGTAATAACTTATAGATCAAATTATACAGGACAGCAACTATAAAACAACCAATACTGACAGTTCTTACAGAATCCCTATTACTTAAACAGGAAGTAGAACTGCTATGCCTCTGGTTTGTTCATTACAGCTTTTCCGATATGTTAACAAACTTAGCAGTCAAAAGTGACACTTCATATTTTACAGCTGGCATATTTGATCACCTTTAACAAATGTTATGTCTTTCATAAAAAGAGGTTACATAAATCAACTTGATTCTTTGAGTATTTATTGAATGTTCTAAGCTTCATTGAATCTCAGAGACATAGGACTAGATGGGACCTCAAAGTTCACCTAGGCCACTGACAAGATTATCTGATTCTACATGACCCCTCAGACATGTTTTTTTCTAAACACTGAGAGAGATGTTCCAGTCACCCACTTATTCAGCATGCAGAAGAAGGGGAGGGAAAAACATAAAGAGCCCAGGGATAAAAGTGAAAGGAGCAGCAGAGGTTTACCTGTTATTGAGGAACACAAAACTTGTGTATAGGCAAGTGAAAGCAGGAGATGTGAGGTACCTACCTTTAGAAAGAGGAATTAGGTCACAAAAGCAAGGCCTTGGTGTTAGTGGCTTATGATTTTGTATCAGCTCTGCTTACATGTCAGTGACACTTCCTTGCACTCACAAAAATGCCAAAACTGGGGTGGAAATTAAAGGATAATGGACAGAACAATTTCTGCAGATTGTAGAAATTAAAGTTAAGGTATTATTTTTAGAGTCTTGACTTAGGTGAGTGTTTCAAAGGGAAATATAAATTTAAGATATTGTGTTCATATTTCAGTTTTTCCTGATGTTCATGGACAATTTCTATGGACTTCAAAAAAAATACTTCAGATGCTTCTGGACAATGTCTGCTTGAGTGTAACCTGGGATTTTACAAAGACATTTGAAAGATGCAATGAATGTTCAAAATTCAGAACTTCTAATCTGGAAGGCCAAGTGCAGCTGCTCTGAACTCCTCCTGTAAATCTGCATGTACATCCTATCTATACAGCTTTCAGACACTTTCTCACCTTTCTATAGGATCTATATATTTAGAGGTACAACTCTGTGGTGAATTTCATTATGCAAATGTAAAGGCGAAGAAATTGGTCTCAGTAATTTTCTAATGATATATTTAAGTTCTGAGAAATTTTCATTCATAATTCAAGAGTACAAATATGTCAGACCACCTGATGTTAAATCAACTATGCACATCTAATAGCAGTTCTGCACTTCCACAGAACCTACCTGCTATAAGATTAGGACATATATAGAGAGCCTAGTTTGCCTGGCAGGATATTGACCTAAAGGCCATGTGATCAGGTGCTGTATTACTCCAAGACAAATGGAAGGGGATTAGATTGCTGCACAGCCTCCTCCATGGAGCTGGATAAAAATCATGCACTTGATGTTTTTGGGCAAGTCTGAGAAGGTGCACAGCTCCTGGCATTCCCTTGAGTCAGGGACAAAAAAGCATTGGCAGACATTTGAGAAGAGCTCCAAACATGAGTTTACAATGCTGAAATGTCAGCTGACATAATGCTGACAATATAGAAACTGTGCATAATTTCTTTCCCATTTCTCCACAATTTTTATCATACATTTATCCAAAGATGTGATTTTACAGGAATAGTTTAACATTGCAAAATGGGGAGATGATAAAGACTCTTAACATACAAAAGTATATTAAACTCCAGTTTGGAGTCCATCGATCTGTCAGGGTACTACTGAATTCAAAGATCAATTTATGCTTACTGGAGGTCAATAAAAAGTTAGGAGCATACTTGTCCTAGGGCACCAAATGGACTTTGCAAACAAAACTGGTAGGAAAATAGGCAGATTTTGAAAAGTCTGAGGAGCTTTAAGCATTTCAAGAGTTCTGAAATCTAACAGGTATTTCCCTCTGGAGTTTTAGTTTGTCCCCACGATGTCTTATGGATCACCAGTTCAAGGATTAGCACATATATTTCCTCCTCCTGGTGTGGGAGTCGTTTGTACAGCTGCTACTTTGGGAAATGTTCAATAATCCTTCATTCTGAAAAATCATAACCACTCATGGAAGCCAAGAAATCCTTTTAGGACATGCACTGCCTCTTTGCTTTGACTTCCATACGTTTGATATGAACATGCAAGACACAGAAAAACTTTGTAGCGAGTTTGCCACATTCTGAGAGTGAGAAATCACAGAAATAACCGGTTACAGTTTAATGCCTTTTAATTCCCAAGGCAGAACACTAACAGGACAGATGCATCCAAAAGAATGAAAGCGGATGAATCTGAAACTGAAGCAGGGCCTAACATATGGGAGCAGATAAACCTGTCTATAGAAAATAAGGATGCGTGGAATTTTGCCAGTAGTCAGCTGAAACTGGCTCTGCTCACAGTCTTGAAATGTATACACTGTCTCTTCTCCAAGCCTTTCTTTGTGTTTGATTGCTCCTGCTTCCAGTCCAGAAGACTCATCAGATTCCAAGGGACTATTCTACTGGGGTTGTTTTGCCCACCTAGTAACAGGATGCTCTGGAAACCTTATGAGAACTGTACTTTAACTTGTCAGGCAATCATAGCCCAAATACAGCCCAGTCTAAAACCCTGAAGTGAGCAGAAAAGCTCCCTGTGTCTGAAGCCTGGGTCTGAAGTGTATTTAGAAGTCCCGTGCCTGCACATGGCTCCAGCAGTACATTTGGTCAAGGAAACATATTGTGACTTCAGTCAGGCTCCAGCTGAAGCATGCTGTAGGGATCACGGATAAATGAAAAGCCAAATTTCTGAGTGAGTGTTTTTCCAAAGCCAAACAAAACCGCTGAACTTTCTGGGGTTTTCTTGGCACTTCTAGTGCTTCTGGGAATTTGAATGGTGCCTGTCTGAGGATAATTGACTCCCTCTGTATGCTATTGTGATTCTCAAAAAAACCAGCATTTTTCTCAATCTTTCCAGGCATAGTCATGTTCTTAACAGCAACTGAACAGAACAGGAAATGGAATGGGATGTTCTACAAGGTCTAGATTAATGTCCATGAAAAGAAACCTGCACCCCTGCATCACCTCAATGGGTGATGACCCAGTTACATTAATAACTCATCATAGGATATTATTCTTCTTATTTACACATGGTACTCCCATTTCCATTTGTTTGAGTGGTTTAGCCACAGCAGGAAAGAGGAGATTTAAATCTCTGGTTTCTGCTGTGCATGTTTTAAGAAAAAAATTAACTGTACTGTACAAAGGCAAAAGAACTCCAAGCTACAGAAGCTGACTATGCTGAAAATAAAAGCAGAAGTGGCATCATAGCAGGGAGCTGTTACAATCATAAGTCACTCTTTATTTTTAAACTTCATGCTTTATAAGGCACAACATGATTCAACTTGTTGGTGAAGTGGAAATTTTCACTTGGTTTAATTTTGCCAGTTCAGTAAGTTTGCCACCATTGATGCACTTTTGAAAGGAAAAGCCTGACCATGTCAAGGTTGTTTTCTGACTACTATTCCAACTAGAATATTTGATTGTTTTGAGTTTGAACATTGTGCTGATACTCTAGCAAATCAGTTTTTTCCTGCTATCAAGAAGTTAATGAAAAATGCTAATTTTAAGAGTCTAATATTTGTTTCACTGAAAGAGCCAATCCATGGCAGTTTGACCATCTTCTCTCTATGCAGATCATAATGTGTTTGGATCCTTTGGGAGTACAGGGTGAGGGCAAAATCACCTTACCAGTAACTCGTGATAATTAAATTCAGCTAATAAAATTCTGAAAATAATTCTTATTAACAGTTTTACTGTTGCTTTTGAGATAGAAGTGTTCTAAATATTTTTCATTTTACATAATTCCAAACAGAACTTCACCACAAGCACACACATTTATTATTAGACTGTGAGAATGCCCAAAGCATGCTTGGCTTTTCTGTTTTTCCTTTTCATGCAAAAGAAAATGAAGTGAAAACAAGAAAATTAAAACTCCAGTAACTGCACAAGATAAGGAATTTCTTGCGTCCCTAAGGGCATCCAGACCAAACACCATTAGTATTACTATTATGGAATTGCAGCAAATTGAGTGCTGGCTAATTGCCTCTTCTCTAACTGTTTATTTTTCCTAGCTGGGAGCATGAGGGAGGTGAGAAGAGAATGGCTTAAAATTCATAACATGCCCATGACAAAAGAACCCCCAAAAGGCAACAGCTGCTTAGAGAAGTGAAAACGTTCATCTTCAGAGGCCATTCAAGTTTTTCCTTGAAGAGCTTGTCACCTAGACTAACAATGAGTGTAAAGACATCACACGTAGTTTTTGAGAAAACCAAGAACACACTAAAAGTGTGTATAAAAGAAATGTATGTAAACAAAACTTTAATAATGACTCTTACAGCAACCCTCAGTTCTACAGACTTCCAAAACTTCGTGTGTGTTACTCTATGATAAAAAAAAGGTTATTGTCCAAAAGAAGAAAAAAGAATCACCAAGCAGGAAATACACATTTATAAATGAGGTATCCTACAAACTGCACCTACATTTATATCTAAAAGATAAGGCACAGGATACTGGACCTAAGGCTCTGCTTATCTGCACTGATAGTGCGTGAGAAGCAGGAAATCAGGTTTAGGATAAAGACAGGTAAATGAGTGAATGAAAGACAGAAGTAAACCAAAGCCCTTACAAGGAAGTAGAAATCTCAGCAGCAGCTGGTTAAAGGCAATGGTGACAGGTTGGGTGACAGCCCAAAGGCTGGGCTGCCTCCTGCCCAAGCCAGCATCAGACTGAACCCCAAGGAATTCACTGCCAGGCATTTTATTTGAAAGAGAGACCCTCAATGCCCACCAAAGACACAAGCATACCCATAAACCTGAGCTATCATCCTCTTTGCTGTTATATCAGTCTCACCTTTGCTGATGCACTAGCAAAGGGGGACATAACTTGTTTAACCTCTATGCCGAGTCTCAGTCCAACAAAGCACTGAATCATAGATTTTGAGTATGCATATAATGCTGCAAAAGTCACATTACTGAGCATTTTGCCCAGGAAAGGCATAAGACATCTTGCCTTTTGAAGTCAGCACAGATGCCAGGAGCAGTATACTGGGAGATCACACCAGTCACTGTGCCTCTGATTGACACTTACCTGTATCACCTGGACTCCAGCCTACACAGAGACAGAGCAGAGGCATGAACAAGAAAAAGAGAGAAGTTTTTCTGCTGAGGTGAGGGTGGGAGGACAGAGGGATTTTCACATCAGTGTGTCAGATGATACAGTTTCTATAAGGGCTGATAAAGTAATTAAAAAACCCCCAACAGATTGGAAGGGACTCCTGCAAGTGATCCAGTCCGACCTGCTGCTCAAAGCAGAACTGCCTTCAAAGTCAGACCACGTTGCTTAATACATTGACAATAGAGAGGCAGAGACTGCCCAGCCTTTACATTACAAAATAATAGAAATAGCAGGTAAAAGTAACACATATTCAGCTAAAATGCATAGTTGAATCTTAGGTTCTTATTTTTTTCTTTATTATTTCAAAACTGGCTTGCAAAGTAAGAGAATTTCTCATTGTGACACACAGCTTATCATCTATAGCTTCATCCTTTGTTCCTGCAACCTTTCTGCTTGCAGTGTAGGTCAAGAATGTAGCAAGAGGAAGACTGGGAGCTGGATTCCTGAGCTCAGACAGGGTTTACCACTGTTCACTGAATGGTCCTAGTAGTCTGCTGCAACTGGAAGCGAGCCCTAGCCAGAACAAAACCCCTCAATTTGGAAAGCATCGCAGAGTAATTTCTCCCACTTCCTCCCCAGCACAGTATTTTAACACTTTTTTCCTAGCTATAATACAGTGATTTGCTAGCTTATCCTTCACACACACTACAGTAAGGCATGCAGTGTAACAGGGGAATGCAGAGGTGTCGCAATGTAAAGGAGGAAGCATTTTGATTAAAAGAAACTGTATCCCCTTCCTTGATTTTTCCCTCACTAAAAATGCTTAGTTTTTTAATGTGATAATTTGCTTCTGCTTTCTTCAATACCAGAAAAAGTACTGGTAACCAAAACTTAAATGATATAGTTAATTACTCATAATGACTAATGAACATTTAAGGATATTGCTAGTGAATATCATGAAGGACTGGGTTGAAATTTAATGCTTCCAGCAAAGGTGTGGCATGAACACTACACTGGGAGTGACTCTGTGACTCAGATGTACAGATCTTTCCTCAATTCCTCCTTGCTCCTGGCACATACTATTTCACTCCTGAGCTACTATACTTGTAAAATATGACCCACCCTGCAATGGCTCGTCTACTGTTTATATAACCCTTCACTCTGCATGTGTTTTCCAGATATGTTGCAAAGGCAGAGGACAGGAAAGTAAAACCAAGGACTTCACTTCCTTCCCTCTACCTAGAACAATAGTCAGGTAGCTACCTAGATAATATCTGGGCATATGTTTTTCAGACAGGGCTGAAAATGAGAGTCAAATTAAGTAGGGGGTGTGGAGAATAAATCATCTTTAACAAGGCAGGCAGAAAAAAAGTAGTATTCAGACAAATGAATATAGGAGAACTGTGTTCTTGAAAAGTGAGAAAATATAAAGCTGTAGGAAAAAACATTATATTACTGAGTTTAGAAAGGCCAAATTTATTGGGAATTTTCAGTGTTTTACAGACAAAATATAAGGTTTAATAACTTACAAAATGAAAATGACATGTAATACTGATCTCAGAAAAATGCAAGGCTTTCAACCATGTAGAAGACTATTTTAAATTATTTCACTGATTTTCAAATTCATTATTCCATCTGTAAAAGAGGAATAGGAAAAGTCTATAAAGGCCGTTTTCTGTGTCATGTTCAATTGAACCTTTTCCTCACCCCACATCCACTTCTCCCACTGCAAATTAATTTGACAGGTTCCTGGCAGGGCTTCAGCAACTTTGCGTTTCTCTGGAATTAGCAAAAATGCTAATTTGGGCAGTTTGCTGCTAGTGCAAGTTTTTTAGCCTGGCTGAAGCTCCAAGGCTATTTGAGATAATATCAAATCAAAGAACAAAGGCCCACCTGTCATGAGCCCCAAGCGAAGGAAACAGACAGTGCTCGAGGAATTAAAGCAAGATTTCTTTACACTAAATGTCGAAAGCTGTAAGCAGTGTGCTGTAGGAACAACTTGGGTTGCTCTAAATCAGGGTGGAGGGGACGAGGGAAGAGGGAGGGAAATGTGTTGCGTTTCTTTCAAACAAGGGCTGCCGGTGAAAGGGTGGGGATGGCTCTAGATAAGCTTCCTGATCCACTTCCACTGAGACACTGGAAACAATGGGGTGGCAGAGCCTTTTGCAGGCAATGGGACACGTACATCAGACTACACCCCTTCCTCTTGGATGAGGTTATGGCTGCGCTCATCCGGACAGCCCCAAGCAGGAGACCGCCGGCTTGTCGGGTGTTGTGTCCGGAGCTGACGGGCACAATGCAACACCCCAACCCTCAAAACACAGCAGTGGGAAAGCAATCCAGCAAAAACCCTGCCAGCAGTGTGACACAAAGAGCCGTCGCCACCCTCTGCTGAGCCTCACAGGTCTGCAGTAACTGTGCTGCTCCGTGTAACCTTTCCAGATCAGCCCAAACTGGAGGCTGCTCTAGTCTCCAGACAGGTTTGTTTGCTCGTTTTTAATATTCATGTCACAGAATTTGGGCCCCAGGCAAGACTATAGGGGGAAGTCGCTAGCGCTGTATCCCTTGTAGGAGCATCTAGGACTTAACATAAGCAGAGCCACATTCTGCAGTCAGAACCTCAGCTCAGCACCCCAGTGTGGTCGGCAGCCAGCACAGGATATTTCCAGCTAGCTTGGATTTTCATGACAACACCACAGAGTACAATCGGGGGTGCGGTGGGGGAGATTCCCTGTAGCTAACAGGTGTTTATCCTACTTCAAGCTCTGTTTTCCAGGCAAAACTGTCTTGGTTGGACAGTTTTAACCCCTGCTGGTAAGTAGCAGGGATATTTTCAGCCATGGCTGCAATATTCATACTCCAAAACTTACATGTAAAATTGCACAAATCTCAAAAAGAGCAAGAACAGCAAGAACTGCATTAGAAAAATCTCCTACCAGAAAATACTTACCTGTATCTGATATTTCTAAAGGCGTTTTATACTTGCAGAGAAAGTTATTGCACCTTCTTTCATCGCCTGAATGTAGAATATTTTGAAATAGAAATGGCAAGAAGAAAAAAACAGATTCAAATATGATGGCCTTTTCTTCCATTATTTCTTCCATTACGTGCTGCAGTTCCTCCAAAGTGCCATTAATATATGTAGGCTGAATTAAAATCTAGTGCAATATGTCACCTGTAGCCAAATTTAAGCTCTGACCATTTCTCTAAAAGTGTGGTACTACTACTTCATAGATTTGTAAAATAAAATAAAATAAAATAAAATAAAATAAAATATTGATTCTGTCATTTGGATTCCACAGGCATCTCTCAGACAAAACAACTCTCACCTCAAAATACACACATCCCTCCCCCACCCCCAAATCTGAATACTACTTTGAATTTTTTCATTTCAGCTAATGTTCTCAGGTGAAGGTTCACAAATCCCCATGCAAATGAAGGTATTTTCCTCCTGTAAATCACATGGTTATATTGTGGAGATCTCTTAACACTGGATATTGTGTGATGGTTTACACTGTTTACATCCCCATGCTTCATGAAAAGGAAAGAGTGTTTTAAGGAAGTATCACTGTAGTCTTACAGCTGTTCTTATGTCGCTGCCTGATCAAGGTCAGGGGAACTGACTGGGGTGAACCCATGGCCATTCTTTTGCCAGGTGACAGCAGAGCTCTAAAGAAACAATAACTGTTCTCACTGTATATACCAATCTTATTTTAGGTTCTATTTCAGTGTGCATTTTACTTTATAATGAGTGTAAAAACCTGTGACTCTTACTGCTCCAGAATCCTTTTGGGATCAGCATGATTTTCGTCTTTCTTTTCAGGTCATCACAGTCATCCTCCTATGTCGTTATTCAAAACTAAAGTCTCACATAGAGGATTACATGTTCATATGACCCAACACTTTTATCTGCAGTGATTTTAGAAAATACCAAGCTTATAAAACATATAATCCTCATGTTTTGGGACATACGCCAAGGAATTACTCCTGATGTTAAAAGAAACTTTCCTTAGAGCAAGTTAGAATATAATTGGCCCTTTGCAGGGATTCTGACACTTTCTTCCGAAGCATCAGGAATCAACATCTTAAAGGAAATGTTGCAAAAGCCTGCTTTTCCAAGGATTAAAAGAAAAGCTTGCCAAATGTCTCAAGAGACTGAAATAGAAGATAAAATTATACTGTATAAGATGAGATGTAATTTTAAGGCAGTCAATGCAAAGTCAATATCACTCTTTCAAAACTGCCAGGCAATCATGATCTTCAGACTGACTTGGAAAGGAGTATTAACTCACCTCAGGCAGACAATTCTAACGAAATCTTGCAGGAATGTCTGTACATTACTGAGGCTAACTGAATGCTAGCACTGGTATTATTTCTACGAAACAGAGAAAACAGAGGCATTCTAAGTGTCAAATCATGTATCTTACCTTTACAGGCTATGTGGAAGCCCTTTGGAAAAAGTTTTTAACATAACTTCAGTTGTGAAACAGATTAGAAACACTCTAAACATAAGGGTTTCATTGTGTGGCAAATTACATTTTATTATGCAAGTATGAAGAGTTTTAAATTACTAGTCATGGAGCTTTGGACAGATGAACTCAAATGTAAAATATTGCAAGAAAACAAAAGAACTCTTTAGGGCATTTGGTATGTAAAAATATATTGGGAAAATTTAAGACTGTGTAAACCTACATCCAAGAGAAGGAGTTAACAGAAACATGGAACCCTTCTTGAATAAATTTAGGAAAAGTCCAGTAGCAGTCATAGATGTCAAGTGATCAAAGTCACATCCATTGGAATAGAAGATCTCTATGTTAGCAGGCAAAAAACAAATTTCAAAACATGTCCAAAGAACATCCACGGAACACATAAAGACCTCACAGGGACCCTTTATTTTCCATTTAGGACTGTGCTACCAAGGCAGAAGCATAACTTGAACCCTCAAACCAAATCAAAGTTCATCTCTGGGAAGACCTGACTAGATGGGGAGCATAATTGCCATAACCCAGACAACCTCAACCTCAACTTCAAATGTGATCCGCACTCCTGAGAGAGCTCCTGAACCAACAGCTTGGAATGAAGTCGTGAATCTATTGATTTTGTAAGCCTTTTCCCAAATGCTGTAACCTGTTTTTTGACCTTTGTATTAGTAGAAGAAACCAGGACATTTAACCTTTAACCTTAAGTTGCAATTAGCATGAAACAACACCCATGGACTACTCTGTTCTAGGGAGAGAGCAGAAAGACCTAGTTTATGAAGCCTCCTCATTTAACCTGACCTCAGGTCTGTGCTTCAAATCACATCAAGCAGGGATCTGACCCTGGCCTCAGGGAAGCATTCAAACCACTAGACCACAGTGGACTAGCCAGTTTGGAAAAGAAACCTCAAGAAACCTGTCCTTAAAGCAAAGAAATAATGTCAACAAATATTTGTCAAAACAAACAACCACAAAAAATTTCAGTTTTAACTCATCAGAATTTTTTGAATGAAAAAAAATTTTGTGGAAATATCCTACCCAGCTCTAGCTCATTTTCCTATCATAGGTACAGACTAAAATGAGACTGATAGCATTTCTGAGGAAAAGTCGTCTACAGACAGATGGCTGAGCTGTGACCCAGATTCTCTCTACACCAGTGGAAACCTGAAATAACCCCATGGAGTAGAGAAAGACAAAAGCAACTCTGCTACCTCAGCTATGACAGGACTAGCTGTTCAAGAGTCACAGCCTGGGTTCTCTAGATTTCTCTATTACTAAAGCATGTTTCTTACAAACTGTGGAGGAATCTTATGCTTCCCACACCATGCACAACTCATTGGGGAGGGCAAAGGAGGCAAAGATGTCGATGGCAGAATCCACGCGCATGCCTTGGCAGTTAAGTAGATTTGCCTCTGGGCAGCATTAGTACAGAAAAGGGCTATTACAAAAAAAGTCTTTTTCTACTGAAAAGTCATTGCTAAGTTCAGTATAATCAGCCAGCTATCAAGTTTATAAGCAAGCTATCTTAATTTAAGAAAGCCAGTGATGACAGATTGTTACTCACAGAACTCGATAGTCTGAGCAGAGTAACACAGCCTGTGGCCCAGAGCAGAATGAATGGCATTCCCAATGACCTTAAACCAGCATGCTATGAAGAACCTCAGCACCGGAAGGATGGACTTAACTTCACAGTTAAAGGAAATTCTGCGTGTTTTTCATGTGTTATGAACTCTGCTTCTGCTCAGTCCACTGTGAAAAGCATTATTTAAATTGATATAAATTCTTTCTGTGGCTGCACAGGGCCTCTCTTGAGAAACTCTTCTTTCTCATGCAAACTATGAAAATAATAAGATAATGGTTGAAACACCTGCCGTTTTTCCAGAGCTGTTTTCATTCAAGACAGCGTGTGTTTGGAATTGGGTGTTGTAGGACTTCAGCCAATCACCCCGGGGGGTGGGTGACCACTGTCCAATCACCTAATGGGTTCTTACCATATATAAAGGGCAATTACAACAACAAAGGGCTTCTTCTGCTGCTTCTCACTGAGCTGGATTGTGTGCCCTGTTCCGGGTAAAACAGCGACACTTTCATTATAACAATTTATATCTCTATGTGGTTTAGCAACTGTTGATAACATTTGACATCCTTTGACTAACTGAGAAAAAAAAAAAAAAAAAAGAAGAAAAAGTAAAGAGACCTCCACTAGGCAACAAAACCTTAAGTCTTCTTCATCATCTTGATTGGGCCAGTCTTCTCAAATCATGGCTGTGCAGTTGAAAAAATGAAGGGTAGAAAGCACATTTCTGCTGTTGCATGCAACTTGCCTTAAAATCTGTTTCTGTGGCTGAGATTTTTCAAGTTCTTAGCAGTTTATCACCTACTGTCTACATATTGTTCCTGCTAGGTCCAGCCAAAAAACACAAGTCTACATAATGCCAACTGGATCAGACTCCATGTAGAATGTTTCTCAAAGGCCAAATGATCCCCTATTTTATCTCCACTGTGTGAGGAGTCTAGGTTAAGGTTCTTTCTGCCTTAGAGGTAAATATGAAACCCCCAGGTTCACACAGAAAACTGTATTTTTGTTCAAGAGGAATAGGAAAGTTGGGTGGGGGGAACACTTGTCTCAGTAGGTTCTTTTGAAGTTCGTTCACCTTGGGTTGAATAGTAAAATATTCATTGCAGCAAAAGAGACTGGATAGTAACAAAGATTAAAAATTAACTTGTAAGGACAGCCATAGTAAGACAAAGGCTAACTCTCAGCTCTGCTCTGAACCCTATAGAACATTAAAAATCTGGGAGGGTAACTCAGTTCCAAATTCTGATGGCTCAAATGTCTACACAGGAACAAGTTTCTGAACTTCTGATTTAATCAGTAATGTTTAGAGGGAAATTTCAGTCATCCTGAAGCAGATACCTATCCTGGTTAGCTGAAGACCAATTTAGACTTTGCTGTATGTAGTGCAGTCTGAGATAGCAAGATCACCTGTAGAAGGTCACTGTGTCCTATTCTATATGTCCAGCCTCTCAGGTGACTGCCCTGTTTTTTCTCACCTTGTAGTTGAAGGGGATCTTACATCACTTCCTCCTCCTTGTGCATTTGTAGAGACCAAAGTGGTGTGTATGATCAGTGAACACCTACCCAACTAGGTCAGGAAGCAAAATAAGACACAAACACCCTAGTTCATGGATCTCAAGAAGGCCTCAGCTGCAGTGAGTCTCAAAGTTGTTAGAATATTGCAGGAAGTGAGAAACAGGTTAGCACTGAGAATAGTTGAGACTAGATCTTCTGCAGTTTGCATTGCTAGGGGGAGGAGAGGTGGAGTGGAGAACTCAGCTGACCAGAGCATGTAACACTGTCTGTTATGCAGCTAGATTTTTCAAGTGCAATGTTCTGAGGTAAAAAACCAGCAATATTAGATTTGCCTATACATTTCTGTCCTGATGAGATTTTTATTAGTTTGTCACATTTGCATCATTTTACTATTCCTTCTAAAATCTTTAATCTTTGTAGGAGATATTTTAAATTATAAATACTATATGTACAAGAGATTTATTCCATTTTATTAAAGAGTCCCAATACTATTTTATTTTGCACATTCTTACAGCATCTTTCAACAATACATGCAAAAAAACCTCCAAAAGAACTTAAGAACTTAATTTTTAACATCTAACAGTATCTATTTATGACAATCTCTGATTTGCTTCTGATTATATAACAATTTGCAGTAATCCCTCAAAACAAAGCTACACTGCCCATTGCATCTTGAACTGTCACATATTCTTTCGTGTATGTTGCTAAATAAATACCTATTCTTCATTAAAAACACTGTTCTCATAAAAATTTGCTACCCAGGAAAGAAACAAGGTCAATGATTTTAACCTGATTTATTGTAAAACTATTTTTGTGTGTTTAGATGCATGTTTCATACTGTACCCTGTGTAACAATATTCAGTGTGTGGTAAATGTATAACCTCTTAGAGACATACAGCATAGTAAAAAAAGTTGATAAATAAGAAGTAGAAAGAATGTCCTCATAACATTTCTTAATAAGCCAAGACAAAGGGCTGTTTTCTGCTCAGCTCTGCCTTCACACTTGCTAGAACTTCAATAGAAAGTACTAAACCTGGAATAATGCCTTTAAACTCCTTTAATTCTCTCTGTAGAGGCAGAGAAGGAAAAAGTCACTGCCAGGTTAAAGGTATTGGGAAAGTATCAGCTGACATCATTTGGGGAGAGTGTCTTAAGTCAGGGGGTTTGGCAATATTAAAACCAAAAATTAAACCTGGTAATAGTGTCTATGATTTCATTCACACAGGCTTAACCAGGGTATAGTCCAGTCCAGTTAACACAGAGTCTACTGCAAAATTACTCACTTTAGCTGTCTGAACATCACTCAGGGAGACATCAAAATGAATTTAGAAAGCTACCCAGGAGAACACCTGCAACCTGTGGGAAGAAAGAACACCTGTTCCACTCTCATTACCAAGAACGGAAGTCAGCATCTTTCAGTGTGAAGCAACTCTTTCTTCAGATCAAAAGCAAAGCAGAAAGACAGTAAGTTATTTGTGTGGAACTAGAATCAGCACAGAGATAGAAGCAGCAAGCTTGGAAGTATTTGCGCTGCAAAAACGCAAACCCAACCCACTTGAAAACAACCCTGAAATTCAGGCTTCTACAATTTCAGTACAGCCTTTGTAGTATTACAAAGAAAGAAGTAGACTTCAAGTATAAAACTGAATTTAACATGCAGAAAGTAATTTACTTCTTATTTTTACTGTCTTCTGAACTCCCTCTCCCTCCCCTTTTTTTCAGTAATTCACATAGAAAAAGAAGTCTAGTGCTATTCATACAGAGTGAAAAACAACACACATTTAAACCAGAAACCATTTAAACCTTGGGTCCTTTCCCAAGGGTCTTACATTAGAGAGTCACACTTTTCATGTCTAAAATCAAGATGCTTCTGATGAGAAATGCTGCAACTCAGGTTAAACAGCGTATGAAGTCCTGTAGAACTGTTTATTATGACTAATTTATTCAAATCCTCACGGCACCTTGCATAATATATAAGCTCTTGTCATAGATGTTTCCCCTGAAAAGAAAACTAGCTAAAGAGGCTAAAAATAGCTGGAATTCTTACAAGGCAGTATAAGTTTTCAGGGATGTAACTTTTCTCCTCCTCAAACCAATATGCCCCCAGACCAGTCATTTGCCACTTGTTGACCTTTTTATCATAATAATTTGCATAAGACTAAATATAAGTTCCTTACGTACAAAATTATAACAAATTTTCAGACATCTCTATTCTCCTTCTTTGTGCCAGGGTGAAAGGTGATTTCTTGCTCAAAGAAAGAATAAGGTTGAGGAATGTTCTACAGTGGAAGACAAGAAATACCAGTATAATTTTGCACTCTCATTTATTTTCCCTTATTTTTTAAACCTGTCCATATACTGGAATCTCCTGTGTTTGAAGAGAAGGAGGATCAGATTATGACCATAAGTTTATTTAATTGTCTGCATAGGTTGAACTAACTTTTCCATACTAAGCTTTATAAACTTCCAAGAGTTTAAGAATACTTGACAGAACAAGACAGGAGAAGAATCTACAGCTCTGTAAGGGGAATGGTCTAGTCCCGCGTGTAAAAAACGTGAGGAACTCGAAGCCTTCAGCAGCGGTCACATGACCTGAGAAAAGCCATCCCAACATTTCCCAGTCTCTATTATATAGAGTTGTGCCTGCGTCAGACCTTCTGCAGGGTCTTGGCTCAGTTCACACACAGCCGTTTAATTTAAGTAGCGAAAGTAAAGAGATGAGGAAGGGTTCTTTTCTGTTTATTACCAGGTTTTAATACTGAAGCTGAGGAGGGTGCGGACAAAAGACGAAAAGTGGTGTCGGGGGTGTCTGTTATGTCACAGAAGTGAGGGGAAGGCAGTCGGGAGAGAGCCAATGGCTGTGGAGGACGGGAACAAATGACAGGGGCGCTGGCCAGACACTCGGCTGTTCGCACACGGCAGAGCAACCAATGTGCCGCGCTTTCGGCCCCGCGGCGGCCTGGGCCGTGCCACCCCCGGCTGCATCGGCGTGAGGGGGCCAGGGTGGGAAGGCCCAGCCCCTGCAGCTCCAGCATGGCGGGGCCGGGCCGGGCCATCGGCTACCCCCCAGAGGCACTGCAACGGTCTAGCTTTCTGACAAGAAATGTAAATGGTAGTTTCAAATAGAACTCATATAGAAAAAAAGAGGAGAATTATGTATAATGCATTTACCATGTGAGAAGCAAAGTACCCTGAAACAGAATATTCAAAGTAGTTTAACAGATAAGGTCTTAATTAAAAAGTGTCGATTCCAGTTACCTGTGAAAATGAAATACTGGTTTTAACATATGTTATGCAACATGTCAACAGTTGAAATGTGCTCTTTCTTCATCAGTTATTACAGTCAGGATATTTTTAACTGTCCCTAGTACCTGAATGGATAATATTTGACTAACTGTTTCACTCTGGGAGGTCCCAGATACTTCCAGTAAAAACTAATAAAGGCAAGCTGGATTTCACATTTCAGCTTGGCCTCTCCTACTTAACATCTAGAATCTCATTTGCAACTTTTTCCAGGAAAGGTCTATGCATTTTACATACATGCAGAATGTTACATATATATACAAGTGTATCTTCATCATTGTTTTACCAGCATTGTTAAACAAAATTAAACCAAACAAACCCAAACTGCCCAGGTCTTAGCATTTTGTCTTCAAGGAGGTATTGATGGAACCGATCACCCATAAAAGCAAAGTTGTTCTGGATTGCTAATGCTTGCAAAAAGTCTGCCATTTTTAGCTTTTCTTTTGAATATGCAAACTTTGGGGCAGATTAGATGTGACAAGGTAGAGAAAAAAAGCTAGAATATTTTTATATTATTATATTTTAAGGTTTTTGTCAATATTATAAAGACAACTCTACTGTTCCTACTAATTGTATAGTCAGCTTAATACTTCCCTATGTTTTTGATGTCTTCAGTACATTTAGACTTGGGCCTCTCCTTTTTTTGAGAGCAGCATCTGTGCCCAACAGCAACATCTGTGCCCAACAGCAAACAGAAAAGTATTATGTAGAGCTCATGTCCAATGCCTTCACTTTGTCACCTTGTGTGAAGGTACTCCATCTTTAACTGAACTGGCTTTTTAGCACATGAATGAGGTAAAAACTCATGCTTCTGCAGCCCAAAGCAAGGACTTTACTCTCGTACTCAATACATATTGAAGTAGTGAAGATAACCCTCCATGTCCTACAAATTACATGTTGTGCTCTCCTCAATAGCATCAGGGAGAATTTAGCTTATTTTGTGGAGGGTCTTTGAAAGCAGCTGCCTGTGCACTGCACCCTGTGTCCTTGGCAGGTCAGATGATGTTCTCACAGGGCTGTGCAGAATGCAAAAAAGGAACATGTACACTGGCTCCGGTCAAGTTGTCCTCTAACTCAGCACCTGGTCCCAGGTGGTAGAGAGTCCTGATTGACCTGCTCTTGGCTGCAGCTAAATTGTTGGGGCAGTGCCAGGAGGAGGAAGCTTTCTAGAATGAATCCCAGCCCTGTTGAGCCATGTTGGGCAGTATGCAATGGCTCCTGGAATGCCTTCAAGAGGGGGTGCTCTGAAGGATGTGCTGCCAAGTGTTGATTTCTGGTTTAAGTCATTCAACATTTGGTTCCTATGGTTTCATATTTTTTATTTCTGGATCTTGACCCTTCTTTTCCTCCCTTCTCTGTCTAAGAGAGCTGTGTTCTTTCCACAAATGTCATTACAATAGGTGTTAGGCTACTGCTTTGCCCTGCTCTTCATGCATTGACGTACCACTGCATAGATCCCATGGACCGCATCCAGGAAGTTCATCCTGGTTTACATCAAGTCTAACATCCTCTCTAAAGCATATTTTCAGATCTCCACATATGATTCACAAACATCTCAGATCCCCAAAGCTCAGATCCCCATATATGATTCACAAACAGAAGAGACATAAGAAGAGCTTTTAGCAAATTAGCTTATTAGTTCCATCCCTCCTTTTCCTGAGCATTCAAGTTATCTGCCCAGATGGCTGTTCACTGAGTCACATCCCTCCCTCATCATTGTGTTTATCAACTATTTAGGTTACAATGGAAAATCCTTTAAGCATGACCTTGTGTCCTGAGGCGCTAATTCAGCAACACATTTAAGAATGCATCAGCACGCAGCCTTATTCTGTGAAATGCCATCCATTTCTTTGATAACTACCACACACCTAAAACAAGCATTTACTGAAATGGGACCATAGTACCTTCTGTAGGCACAAGTAATATTTTCAAGCCAAGCAAAACCAGAACCATTTAAAAGAATATATGGTCATGAAAGATACAATTTGTTATTGGGAGAAAGTATGCAGTTAAGAAGACACAGATTATGAATGACTGTCTGTAATTAAATTTTATGCCCTTACTATAGATTTAGGCAGAGGTGATTCAGTGTCATTCTCAGTGATTGTTGTAAAGTCATGGAAAACCAGAAGACTTCTGTGAAAAAAATAAACCCAAAAACAACCTAATCTAAATATTCCAGAAGATTGGCTATTTCCAGGTTTAAATTTTTGATTTAAATGACAAAAGAGAGAAGGACAAAGCAAAGCAATACAAAATCATGACTTCAGCTTTATTTTATCTATCTAAATTCATCTTGCAACTGTCCCAGAAACACAGCATTCAAACCAGAACAATTCTGGAGAAAATGCAGGGAACAAAATAAATTTGCATCACAGAACATAGAATCTTATAAATTTCTTGCTACCAGCAGATTGAGACACACAGGACAGGCCTGAAATACATTGAAGTGCAAAACACTAGTAAATAATCTAAAATATTTAAAATTAAAAAAGAAAACAATAAAAAAGTCCCAAAACAACAGCATTATTCCTGGCAGATTTGAATACCTAGAGATGCAATGATGATGAGAAATGGAGCACTTTTAGTACTGTAGAGTCCATATTTCTCTTTCATGAGGACAATATTAATATCAATGTGTTAAAACACTCTGACAAAGA
Organism: Climacteris rufus; assembly: GCA_013398175.1. Classification (NCBI taxonomy): domain Eukaryota; kingdom Metazoa; phylum Chordata; class Aves; order Passeriformes; family Climacteridae; genus Climacteris; species Climacteris rufus. The sequence continues at coordinate 1,518,122 of VZRZ01008030.1, forward strand.
TGGATGATTAAGCTTTAGTCCTTTAACTAGAAGAAGAAAAATGTTAGGTGCATATTTTAATTTTAAATGCATTTTCTCCTCTACATATATTTTAGTCTATATGTAGTCAGGTAACTCAGGCTGTCTAAAGATAACAGATTTCTCATTGTACGATATTTCCAAGCAGGAGCAGACTTCTAGTAGCCTACTAAGGATAATTTGTAGACCTTGGTATACAGCAAAAAACTATAAAAATAAGCAAACTTCTACTACTTCTTTCACAAGAAATGCAATTTTCTAAACCAAGAAACCTAAAGCCTGTAATGAGTAGGCATTCCTTGACTGTGTGTCTTTAAGGTAAATCATATGAATTAGTCATTTGAATGAATTTGTCACATACTATTTAACCTTTTTATCAAGCATCTGGTGGTGGGTAGAAACGGTTGCTTCAGAGAAAGTGTATTTGCAGTATAACACCAGGTGTAGAAGAGGAATGGGAGCAAAGTGAAAATGTAGGTACCTGCACAGTAGGGTAACTTCAATCTCTTGTAATAAAATACCCATTATGCAGGTTCTACCTGCAGAACGGGATAAACAAAGTGAAGCCTGGTGAGGCAGTGGATAAAAATTCATCACAAGCTCTTAGTACAATACAGTGACAAGTAAAATTAATAGGAGTGTGTAATAGTCCTGAATAATGAAAGAAGGAGAAAGAACTAGGATTGGAAGGACAAGTACAGGAATACAAAGCATAATTCTGGTGCCCTTGGTTCTTATCTGCGTGAGATTGTGGAAATTTCCTCACTTTTCAGATTAAAAACAAAACAAAACAAAAAGCCGCCACCAGAAATGCAGACCAAAACAATGATTAAACAGCTATTGATACTTTTGTCCAGGTGTGACCAATCCTGGTTTCAAGGATGAAGTAAGCCTATATATCACTTTGTGTCTCAGCTGGACTTGCTTTCTAGGACTAAAAAGAATAATGAAAGCTGAAGAAGATATACAGGAGAGCCACAAAGGCAATGACTACAGTGGTGAGGAATTCAGCCAGCACTAATGGGTCAGTAGATCAAGGTGGTTCTTGCTGATGTTTCTATCTCTGTGATAATCTATTTAGGACTAAATTCAAGCTTTTCTAAATGATCCTTAACTTTCATATGATTTGAAGGTGTCCGAAGGATTATCTGAACCTGATGTCTCCATAAGGAGGTAGAACATATTTCATCTGCAACTGGAGCAGATCTTCCTCTTAAATTTCTGCACGGGTGATTTGGCACACACCATCACTATTCTGTGAGCCTACAGAGCAAGCACTATCGATCAGGGGGCTGCCCTCAACATGGCATGTTACTCCATGTCATCCTAACCTGCACAGCCAAAGTATTTCAAGTACAGGGCAATTTGCCTTATATAAAGATTTCTACTAAACTTTAAAAAATGAAGACTGAAAGAACACCAGATGTATTGTAAAAAGGATATTTGCTCCTGTAAAGCTAAATACTGAAGTATTCTTTAATCTATTCAGCAAAAGGCTTGATTATAGCTAGCAGTTCCTAGTTTAATCATGATCAATACAAATTTAAAATTAAATGCAGTCTTTCTTAATGATTGTCACTTGAAACAAATGATTTAATCCCTTTGTATTTAGGTCAAATAGTGTTAGCCATCTGATACAGAGACAAGAAAACTTTTTCAAGTTTAGAAGTACCTGAGATGAAGTACTCTGCAGTCTCTGCATTTGACTGTGGATTTGACTGGACTCCCTTTCACTGTCTAGAGCTAAACAAGATCAATTTTCACATGATCCAAACTAAACATATTCTGAAGGATGTAACTATGAAAGTCTTTCTTTTATTTGGCTGGGTAGAGTCCTAAAGGCTTGAAGCAGCCTGTTACATTGAGGAAGTCAGACCAGAAGATCTTTACTTGTTCTGACACTGCTTCTGTTTACAAATGACCCCCATGAAAGACTATGCAAGTGACTGTAGTGATAGGAAAACCAGGAAAAGTAAAAATTTTTCTGGAAAACAAAAAATACAAACCAATGACACATTCTGCTTTATACAGAGGCATCCCACAATTAGCTGCTCTTCTGTAAACAGCACCTAAATACCCTTAAAAACCTTGTTCCAACATTTCATTTGCTTCATTTCAATGAAAAGATAAAGGGGCTTCAAACCCAACACAAGATTAAATTGCTGTCTGGGGTGTAGGTTTTTTTTCTTTTTTGTGTGTGTGTGTGTGTTTTGTTTTGTTTTGGTTTGGTTTTTTTTGTTGGTTTTGTTTGTTTGTTTGTTTGTTTGTTTTTTAAAGTTGGTTTTGTGAGGGGTGTTTGTCCTTAAAAAAAAAAAAAAGAATAAAAGAACAGAAAGGAACAGTTTCAGGTGAAGTTGAAGCTTTTACAGCTACTCACATATCTTTAATGCAGGGTATAACAAGGCCTTCAGTATCAACTCTCCAAGTACACTCCCTGCTGTGGCATTCTCACTGCCTCAAAATAACTCAGTGTGCAGTGCAGAGATACTAGTCTTTAATTAGAGACCAGAACAGTTTCAACATATGGGTCCAGATTCTATTCAAAGCAACTGTACTACAAGTGCACAATCCACCTTTTGTTGAGTTCAGCAGAAACATAACCTCCTGCCTTCAGTCTAGATATAATACAACCCTCCCAAAAAACAGTGTAACTCACAATGGGGTGAATAACCAAGACTCAGACTATTTACTAAAGTAACTGTTTATTGAAGTTTGTAAAAACCCTTTCCTCACCCCTTTAAAATCAAGCTGCCAAAGTCTGGAGTGAGGCCCAGAGGTTCTCATTCTGTTCCTATAGGGTTTTCTGGACAACAGTGCAGGAATTTAAAAAGAAAAAATCTGAAACAGTAATGAGGTTTTTGTGTGTGTGCAATCACTATAAACAAAGTTCATTTACAATTTAAACAAAAGAAAGAATCTGCAAAACATTAGAATGGAGTAGTGTGGTGTGAGCTTAAAATATCATTGGACTTTGTAGTGAGATCAAGGGTGGACCAGCCAAGAAGAGAGAAGCCCTCCCTGCTGCAAAATGCCCCTAAGGTCCAGGCACTGGGTTGGGACATACACTTTCTCCTTCCACCCAACCTCCCCTTCCCAGACTCCACCTCAAATTAGAGTCTTTAAGGAAAAGAAAACCAAATTGCCTTTGCTTTGGTTTTCTCTACAAAGGCCAAGTTGCAGGGTGGTTGTTTTATTTTAGGTCTGGCGGTGCCATCAATTGACCTAAGGCCCCTGGCCAGGGCACAGTGAACTGACACACAGCACGATGTTCCAAAAAGTCTGGAGGGCAAGTGGCACACAGTGACCGCCTGCCCAGCAGCTGTGATTGAGGCAGTCAGGAATGTAGCACACTCCAAGGTTTTATTCGAAAAAGAGACGGCAAACTCACTAAAAGAGATTTGTGTGTTTATTTCCAATTTGACAAGTAAAGTTAAAGCAGCTTACAGCTTTGAAAATTCCTGACCGTCTTCATACAGCAACTGTGAAGTCATTTAAAACTCCTTTAGACAGGGATGATAGCAGTAAATGAAGGTCTCTTCTTTGCTAGAACTGGTTGGAAAAGAGCTTGTTCCCTGAGAACGATAAGTATCCATCCAGATTAACAAGGTATTTTAGGGAGTCGTTATGACATGGTAGGAAATAAAGTGTGCTAAAGACTGAATGAAGAGAAAAAGCTTTTCTCCTTAACAGCAAATGCAATATCCAAATCCATCAGGAATGCTGCAACTAGCAGTCTAAATATTTCACAAAACATAGGATTTATTAGGCTATTTCATTATTCGTATTTCTACTAACAAATATTAGCTTTGCCTTCTGGACATCCTACCACTAAATTAGGGAGTGTCATTTCCAAATCATGACACCTGTTTGATGAAAAACCTTCTTAAACAGATCACTGTATATAAAAGGTTTCCATAATAAAATGCAGCCTTCACAAACTATCCTAAATTCATTCTAACTTTTGGTTAATAAAGCATGTCCTTTTAATATTTTTTTCCTCTTATATCTGCTATATTACTTGAAGATAAATTTCAGAGAATGTTTACCATAACAAAAAAAGTAAAAGCGAAGAATGCCCTAGCAATCATCTACATGGCAGAAAATCAATTCAATTCAAGCCTGATAAAAATTTATCTGTGCAACAAATGAGTTTATGATAGTCATTGTGCTTTCACAAGACAAAATCCTTCACCTGGACAAGAGAACAACATCTTTCCCCTCCATTGAAATGGTAAGATTAGAAAACACCTACTATATGAGAGAATTAAGTGAGAAGAGCAGCCTACTATAAAAGCAAGACAAAAACACAAACAGCCATAGCAATTTTGCAAGGGGAATGTTGTTAATAGCTTGAGATGATTGCTTCAAAATCAGCTTAAAATGATTCACTGTATCTGTTGCTGTCCAGTCTTATCAAAGATAGAATGACGAGACGTTCACACGTTGATGGAGATGAGAAAAATGGCCCAAGTGGCACAGTTTTAATTGCTTTTCTACAGTCATGAACAGGAAACAGAATTGAGATAAAGGTGCACCAATAGAGAACAGGTAAACAGGCCTTACATTGGAGGAAACAGAGATTCTGGGTCAGAACTCAGGATCCCAGAATACATCTCTTCAGCTTCCTCTGAGGGCTGGGGGCATCTCACAGACCCATGGGAATCACTTCCAGGCCCCATAAGCCTATCATGTGATCCCGCATGTATCTCTATCAGTCTTTTCCTATGATAAGATCTTTCATGCAGTTAAAACAACTCCATGCTTCTGGAAAACCTTGTAAGGTAAAAAAGGCAGTTTTGCCTTGCTTGTGATGATCACCCAGTGAATACACTTAAAGCATCTGAAGTGAGAGCCTGCATTTTTCAGCTGTGTTTGTGTTTGTTCAGATACTCCTCTGTTCCCTTATGGTGAAAACACAAAATGTACAGTAGTATGTAATGTTATCCTTTAGCCACAACAGTCATGGCTTATGCCCAAGTAAAGTGTTTCCTTGTGCAAAAAAAAAAAAAAAACAAACAGCATTCATTTTCTGTACCCCACTTTGTTATCAAATGAATGTGCATCAGGTTTAAGCACCAATTTATCCAGCCTGCTTATCCAAAAGGCACTGCAGGCAGAGCAGTGCAGCTGTCCACACTGTGATCCATCAGTACTGGATCATTCAGCCCAGGACATTTCCATCACTTTTGTACACAGGGCACCGAGACCCCGTCTGTCACTTGGAGCACTTGTGACTAAGCAGTAGTTTGACTAGGAAGAAGATTTGAGAAGATCAGATTTGACTTGATAAGAAGAGAATGAGACTTAGACTGAAAAGTTCACCCTTGTACTGAAAAGTGACTTCCCATGTGATATCCTGAAGGGAGTTCCTGTTTTTATTCGTTTGTTTTTTTTTTTTTTTTTTAATCTGCAATCATTAATCTCAAATGAGCTAAATTTGGGCTAATTTGACAAACCAAAAGCAACTCTGATATCAGATACTCCTAATGTTTGCTCAGAAAGCAAAAACTCCTACTAGTTTTTTTTTAGGGCATATGGAAACATAAAATACAGCTTAGGAAGTGACATGGACATAGAAGTGCTCATGATGCTGGGAGAGCCACTGCAGCATGCATTGCAGAGTGCCTTAGAATTACGGAATCACAGAATGGTTAAGGCTGAAAAGGACTTTAAAGATCCTCTAGTTTCAACACCCATGCCACATTCAGGGAGATTTTCCATCCAGCCTGGCCTTGAATGCTTCCAGACATGGGGCATCCAGAATTTCTCTGGACTCTGTTCCACTCTCTGAGTAAAGAATTTCTTTTTAACATCTTCATTAGTCAAGGCACCCATGGACAAGAAACTACTTGAGCACTTCAAGTAACATAAATAGTTTTTTGGGTGCCATATGGTCAACAGCACTTTACCCAATTGGTTGGATGAATGCTTTGCAGTGCAGCCAGGTGGCATTAGTGCCTTGCATGGCTATTACCTGTTACATTCTACCTGACAATTAAGCCAGTGGAGTGCATGGCAAGAAGTGAACAAAATGTAGCACAGAGTAGTAGCTCCCATATTTTGCTATTATCACAAATTTAGGAATTTGCTCTTGAAGCTCTGGTTTCCAGTTATCAGAAGTTTTCTGTGTTAAAGTTCAAATTTTAATGAATATAAGCAATGAAGCAATTTAACTGGAAGGGCTGTATTTGATTTGATAATGTGAGATATTCTCTTCACAGTGCAGAATGCTACTAGATCTTTAATCTAATGCAAGATATTTTTCCATTATAGTGAAATAATGGAAATCTTAGGAGCATGTAATCTGCTTTCAAAGAACCCTTCAAGTCTTTATAAGTTTCTCTCAACTGAACTATTTATGGTTCACCCGTCATGGGTTTGTTCCTGCTGTGAGTGTTTACCATTTCTATAACTGAGCTGCCACGCATGCCTGCCTACATCTATATATGCACATACACACACCTGCCTCCTCAGATTTTATTAATGCAGCTGTTCACGAGCACATAAAGAGCTATGTCAGGCACAGCATTCAAGAGCACTGTCAAATGCACTGGCTAATGGAGAGCGCAGCATATGGTATGTTAATTGTCTCACACTGGAGCTGAGATGAGCAAGTGATTAGGAAACACATTCAAGCTGACAGGAATTTATCAGTTCTGGTATCCCAAAGTATGTAGCTCCTTAGCTGGGAATCACAGATAACCCAAAAATGGAAAAAATGCTGAAGCTGTACTTATCTGGAAGAAGTGTGGACATGCAGCACTTCAGTGTAATCACACATAGATCTCAATCTCTTCTTTAACTTTTATTTGACCAAGACATTTCTGGTAATTTTCTAAAATTTCAAGAGTAGATGTGCATAGACTAAAAATAGCCGTAATAGATAGGAAAATAGCTGAGAGATGGCATTTAGCTTCTCTCACTGACTAGCAGATTAATCAATGTTATTCTTCCAACTGTTTTCTTCTTTATCTCCACTACTGTTCTTCTCATCAAGTCCAGAGAGGAATAGGTCAATACTAATGACACTATAACCTCTACAATCTCCCCAATTATCTTTCAGTTCTCATTGGATTCACATATAGAGAATAGCACTATATAGTTAAATCCTCTGCAGCAGAGAGGCTCTTCAGCCACTGAAGGAAAAGATAAATCTAACAGCATCCCATTCAAAAACTCTATACTTCTAATTCAGGCATACTGGGGGGTGAACCAATAGTAAAAACAATTTGGAAGCAATTGTTCAGCATGTTGGGACACTTTGTCTGGCTATGCCACTTGCTGTAACTAAAGAGTTTAGCAGCTCTCACTCCCAGGACTAAAATACTATTTTAGTACTACTACTACAACTACTACTACTCCCAGGACCAATTATTAAAACAAGTGTTTTGCATAGACATTTCAAATAATGGATGTGCTTTTGGTAATTGCTTTGCCTAGTCAGTGGAATGCTGTCATCACTTTTGGCCGCGGGTGCATAAATTTACAAACATCATGCAAATGCACTATTTGTAATAAAACTGACTAATGAACTTTAAAGGCCAATTATTTCTACATGTCTGCTGGCTCACAGTAATCATGCATCATTCAGATTTACACTTACATACTTGCTGTAGTGCAATTTTAATCACTTGTTAATCTATGGTTCATAATAAGCATCACGAGCAAAGCAAGATGGAAAATGGGTTTCTCAGACTGCAAAGGTCTGATACTTTCAAGATTGGGGTAGAAAGCAAAATAGAACTTGGAAGCTCTTTCAAAAAAAAAAAAAAATTGAAAACCCTTAAAAAAAAAAAAAAAAAAAAAAAAAAACACCAAAACCATACCACAGTTCAATATGTGGATAGCTCCCAAAATTTAAGTGCCAAAGAGTAGCCACAATATCATCTCCTGCAGGACTCCAGTGCATGCCTGTGCCCCAGTCCCCAGAGCAAGCTGGGACACTGATTGAGGGGTTCCCTCTGGAGGGGGTCTGTGCAAGACCTATCCATCTGTATAAGGATGCAGACTGTTTAGCTATTTTGAGAAATGGACTGACAACACACTCTTGTGAGAGGATTTATGAAAAATTCACTGGGCCCTTGGTTTCTACAAACAGGTTTTCCAAGTATCTGAATCTGGCATCTTTTTATTTAAATATTTGTTTTCCTGATGCAGCTCCTACAAAGAGGTTTCAGGCAGGTAGACTGACACCCTGTTGGCCCATTTCCACAGCTGGCTATTCTTTTTATGCATTGACTTTTCTTGCTTCTCTTTGTGCTTCCTCAACCAAATCAGCATTATCCTAGTTGTTGTGATAACAAAGGGTTATGATAATTAAACACAGAAAGCAATTATCATCAGGAGCTAAAGGCTTTCTGCTGACCAGACAAAGATGTCTGAGATTCAAAGCAAGTGCCCTGTTCTCTCTGGTCTGAGACCGGGGAAAATCTGCTGGCCAGACTGGAATTGCTGTCAATGATTTACCACCAGCAGAGGAGTGGAGTGAAACCCCTGGGAGCAGCTTCTGACTCTGTCACTGACCTTGGATTAATCCCTTGACTTCTCTACACTTCATCTTACCTATTGCAAGGCTTAACTGTCCAGAATACAGATATAGAAGTTTAATTAAGCTCTGCAAAAATGTTTAAATCCCTCCATATGAGGCTGCTCTTTTTTTTTCTTTCTTTTCTAATATCCCTGCATTGAAAATAACAAGTCAAAGATGTAAACAAACACCTAGAAGAAAGCTGTTCACTCAGCATTCACTGTCTCTCTGCCAAAAATGAGAATACAGACCCACTCCTGCTGAGGATGCTGTTTCTGCAGTGAGTGGGGTGGCAGTGAGTGCTTGTCACCTAGCTGGTGCTGCATGTAGTGACACTGAAGCCCTCAGGAAATTCTTCAGCAGAACAGTTTGTTAATGTCACCACTAAAAACTCTCATTAGAAAAATCACTGCTAAGAGTAAATGCCTTCTGTCTTTATACCCCTCTTCCTCAGAGCTTGTCTCCTCAGAGCCTGGTATTTCCACTGGGAGCCAGCGAAGTACAAGAATCTGTCATATTGTCATAATAGAAAGAATTAAAAGAAGCTGCCATCTCTTGGAGCATTTCTCTATTTTCTTTTCCTATTTTACCTAGTAAAGAAAATGATAAAATTTCACCTCAGGAAAGAGACGAAGTTAGGAATGGGTGGGTGGAAAGATATAAGGATAAATGTCAAAGGTTCATTAGGAAACAATGCTAGGAGAATAAGCTAGAAAAGAATTCAGGTGGAAAAGCAATTGAGCCTTTTCAGAAAGCCCCAGGCAAGTGGAAAAATCCTGCCTCAGTAATACACATAAGATCAAGGGACACTTCATTAAATCAGTTTTTATGTGATTCACTGGGAATCAATTGCATTGGTGCAACAAGGATAGTTTTAGGGAGGTGAGGGTGGAGGGACATTGCACATGGATAAATCTGCTCGGGGTAGCAAGGCCAGGCTGGGTCCTCCAAACCCAGTGCCTCCTTCCAAGATATTTCCTCTTCTAGCCCACTGGGCAATTTCTCTCTCAAAACTCATTCCTCTCCAATTTTATTCAATATCAATGCAAAGCCACTCAAGGAGTCTGAGTGACACTTCAAATTACAATATCAGCAGTGCCTTGACAACTGACAGCTCTGTATTTCCTTACATCTAATCACAGCAGAACTTACAATATGCTGCTCATAGCTTCACCATCCTGAGAAAATGCTGATGGAGTAGGCCTCAGGCAAGTGAAAGGTTTGAACAAGTAAGAACTGGAAACTTTTGAGAACTTTATTCACTATGACCTTATTTTCTATTAATCTCTCTAAGCCACAGTTTTCAGTTCTTTCTGGGCATAAACTCAGTTTTTGAAGGGTGACAGTTCCTGCTACTGCAGGAATGGTCTCTCCAGATTCCTAGCTTCTCTAAATCTGCCTGGAAAGGTTAAACATCACTGCTTAAATCCTTTCAAGGTCTTCATCCAAACACTACATAACAGTTGAATCAACGAAGTCCAAAATAAAACACAATGCCTAAACCAACAGATATCTTTCCCAAGGGGAAAGTAGTTACTTCCCACTTGTTTTGTAGGCACAGTTTTTTTAAGATATCAGCTCACATACTTAACTGCTCCCTTCCCTCATATCTTTTCCCCATGAGCTTTCTCCAGATGAACAGCAGGTTCTTACAGTCATCCAACCTGTGGTTGTGTGTTAATCTATTCAGACATGGCCTACACGTACATTTAAAGAGACTTCAGAAAAGGCTTATTAATGCAAAAAAAAAAAAAGCAGCATACTCCTTTATTATAGGCCCTACATCTGGCTGACAGATGATGCCTTGCTCTGATCTTCTGGAAGTGGTTCCTGTGTTAGTGATGCTGTGGTGTGTCCTCTTGCTGGACTTGCCAGAAGGTTTGTCCTCAAGAATGCACTCAAGAGGACATGCAGTTACTACAGATATTTTTAAGACCACAAACAACCTTTGAGACATGGGGAACCCAGCAAAAGAAATTGCAAGACTCAAAAATAAGTGTCCTCTATAGCTATCTGGAGCAGAGCTCCTTCACTCCAGTCTTTGCTCCATCCATCAATTTCTGGTAGTTTCCAAAGTTGCAGTGAATTACTCAGTGCCTTCCTGCTCGTAGGAATGGATTATCTCTGTCACCTCTGCAGTGAAAACATTGCTCTCTGCTCTTCTCAGGCAATTCCCCTTGTGCTGTAGGCAGGTAAAAGGACAGGGACATTCCCCATTGCTGCAGGCTTCTCACTGCAGAGCAGGTTCAGATGCCTTTGGTTACCCAGTCCCTATTGCAGAGGTTTTGCCTTTCCCAGAACAAGCATCCAGGCCACAGCAGGAAGGCAGTTTCCTGCCTGCTGCCCAGCCACAGCGCTATAGCTGAACCAACATATAGTTATGAGTGCATGCAGACGAATGTAAGCGATGCCATCCATCTGTAAACCACAATTACAATTTAATTTACTAAGGAAATAAACTGAGGAAAAAGCAGTTCCTAATGGTTTGGAAGTGAGCAGTCCTCATGCAGCGGCTGGAGGTTGCACAGCATCGCTCTGCTCCACAGCAGCTCCCTGGGGAGCACAACAGCACAGGGATGCTCCCAGAGTCAGAGCTCAAAACAACACTATTATTTCTCCTCTTTTTACTGTCTTATCCAAAGGCATGACTTAGAGGATCTCTTGTTTGGAAGACAGAGGCAGTACCAATAGGAAGTGGATGATATTAACAATCCTCTGTACTCCATCAGGGAATTCAATGTCTCCCTTTCTTCACCTCCAGGGAATCCAGAGTCATTGGCAATTAACCCCATAATCTCTGTTCTAAAGAGTCAATCTAAGGAAACCAAAGCTCAAGAAGAACTAATCAGAGAACAAACAAGTAAATGTTCTATATAACTAATTTATAAAATGCTCTAATAAAGAACAGCTTCTTATTACTGTTATTAAGCTCAGCTTTATACAAACTGAATAATCCCTCTTTTTTTTTTAAATATTATTTCACTTCTAATGTTTGCACTGGTTATACACTGTTTATGATCTCAGCTCTGTCTGTTACATATTTGAACCCAATTCTCATTCCTTACTTAATGTCCAGCTTTCCACCAGGGATCCATTATGGTTTGGAGTAATCCTTCTCCCAACACACAGCTATACCACAGCCTCCCAGTGGCAATAACAAGCCAAGGCAGCACACAGACTACTTCCACAAACCAGGGTTTGTGCAACTCATAAACAACAGTATCACTAACATTTTCTCCCTTACTATTTGAAAATACATCCTTTTCCTCAGTGCTGTCAACAGAACTTGACATAAATTTAAGAAGTGCCAACAGCATGCCAGCAGCTGCTGGTTTTAGCAGAAATTAGAATGATGCTTCTGATGTCACCTTTTCTTTTACTTCAGAAAGCAGTTTTTAAGTAATTTTTGGCATTCAGAAACAATATAAAGACATGAAAGTACATAATAAGAGATTTATGTTTGCTTCTTATTAAAGTAGCTATTCTTCTGTTGCCCTGTCATGAAAGTTAGTTTGCTATTTTGCTCAATGATTTTCTTTTAAAAGTTTCACTCATTTAAGTTTCTGACTAAAAGTATTTAGAAACCCAAACCCACACCTCTGTTATTGTTCTCAGGAAGGTACCATAGCACACATCAGCTTCCTGAAGATGCAAACAGCTCATCTGTTTAGTGACTGTTAACACCTTGGTCTTACACTTGGTCATTAATTCATGGGAGCAGTTAAAAAAGTGTAAAATTTTATTTTACCTTTCCTTTTAAAAAAGTAATACCAAGAGACCCAGTAACGTACATTTCAATAGAAACCTTTATAGGCCAGTCATTTTCCTCTTAAACAGCAGCTTTCAATTTTTTTCTTGCACAAATGTTTGTTTAATCAAAAGGGTTTATATCAGTCTTGCAATGAAAAACAGTGCACTTGGGTACTACACAAGCTACAGAGAGATTCAAGAAGTATTTCTGACAGCCTTGCATAGAACTTGGAGCATATCAAGAAGGTGCTCACTGGACTGAGCCACAGTGCTCTGCCCAGATCTACTGCTTTAGACTTTAATGACTTCCAGGAGAAGAGCAGAATAAGGAAACAGCCCTTGCAGTTTATCTGAAATGTTAAATCTCAAAAACTGCTTCTGTTTATTTAGCAAAATTGGTAGTAGGATGCTTTTCACATGCAGCCTCCATAGGATGCAGTGGCAGTGCATCAGTGATACCTACATACAGCTGAACTGAGTAGAAAAAAACCTCCCTACCTGTCCCAAACTTACCATTTTTTTCTTTTCCTTTCTTTTCTTTTCTTTTCTTTTCTTTTCTTTTCTTTTCTTTTCTTTTCTTTTCTTTTCTTTTCTTTTCTTTTCTTTTCTTTTCTTTTCTTTTCTTTTCTTTTCTTTTCTTTTCTTTTCTTTTCTTTTCCTTTCTTTTCTTTTCCTTTCCTTTCTTTTCTTTTCTTTTCTTTTCTTTTCTTTTCTTTTCTTTTCTTTTCTTTTCTTTTCTTTTNTTCTTTTTCTTTTTCTTTTTCTTTTTCTTTTTCTTTTTCTTTTTCTTTTTCTTTTTCTTTTTCTTTTTCTTTTTCTTTTTCTTTTTCTTTTTCTTTTTCTTTTTCTTTTTCTTTTTCTTTTTCTTTTTCTTTTTCTTTTTCTTTTTCTTTTTCTTTTTCTTTTTCTTTTTCTTTTTCTTTTTCTTTTTCTTTTTCTTTTTCTTTTTCTTTTTCTTTTTCTTTTTCTTTTTCTTTTTCTTTTTCTTTTTCTTTTTCTTTTTCTTTTTCTTTTTCTTTTTCTTTTTCTTTTTCTTTTTCTTTTTCTTTTTCTTTTTCTTTTTCTTTTTCTTTTTCTTTTTCTTTTTCTTTTTCTTTTTCTTTTTCTTTTTCTTTTTCTTTTTCTTTTTCTTTTTCTTTTTCTTTTTCTTTTTCTTTTTCTTTTTCTTTTTCTTTTTCTTTTTCTTTTTCTTTTTCTTTTTCTTTTTCTTTTTCTTTCCTGGTTTAGACTGGATAAAAAACCAGTTCTGTACATTTTTTTCCTCAAGGGAGTAGTTCCCACATTGGCAAATGTATCAATGAGTATTTTGTGGGACACAGGAGCTCAGCTTCAAATTTCCCTTTGTTCTCATACATCTCAGAAAATTATCTTAACACTGGTGAACCATATTCAGGAGTCTCACTTCCTAAGATTTCATCCAGAAATACTATCCCAAACCTGGCACATGACTCCTGGTAAATTGCATCACTATTGGTATGTTCTTAAGGAGAGTTTCAATGTCAGTGAATTATTTATTAAGAAAATAGGTTTAAAAAAATTTGCTGGCAAATGTACAAGTCCGGTCGTACACACTCAGCCATGAATGAATAACCCTGTTCAAGATCATCCAAGCTCAGGGAAACCTCTTTTTCCACACAGGGACATGCCAGTGCAACACAGTCCCTCTCCCAGCTGGCAAGCTTATTTTAGTTCTCAGTTGGCCAGGCTGCTGTGAGTTCTGCAGTTTCCTTACCTAAACCCTAAATCTCTGCTTCTTACCCCTATTTCAACATCTCTTGTTAGGAGAGTGCTTTTGCTTTAACTCCATAGCTACGTCAGTTGTGATCTGTTTTTTGACAAGCCCTCCAAACTTTGTAAAGATTTCAGCCTCACATTACATTTTTTGGATAGACTACCGGTACTCATTGTAATAGAGACCAGCTCCAGATCTTGGAGTGAGATTTCTTCTTATGTATATAATTTCTATAGAAGGCATCAGAAAATGGAGGCTTTAAGAAATTTTATTCAACCTTATGTTAAAATCTATGTATAAAGCAAGTCTGTGCAGCAGGCAGGAAATTCCACCTCGCAGATCACGTTTCCCTTGCTCAGAATTTCTCCATGGAGCCAGTGAGGGAGCTCCAGCTACATCTGCCCATGTTTCCGTGTTTCAGGTAAGTAAGGAGCGTGCAAGCAGATAGGCACCCTGAGAGAGCAGGACGGAGCTGGAGGCCTCAGGAATCCAGCACTAGCTGTGGCTGTGCCATTCAGAGCTGCTGGATGCAACTCACTGCCCTCCAGGGTGGGATCTGGCCACTGACCACAGCACATCACACGTGCTCTCTCTTCTTATAACAGCTTCTGACTAAAAGCAATTGCATGAAGTTGCAGCTGGACTTTTTACAATGTTAAGAAAAAAAGGAAGAAAAGGGTCAGCCTATTGATTTTCACATGATCCTAACCATTTAAAAGAAGGAGTGGTAGGAGGTTTATTTCTCTCCCCTCTCTTTAAAGTTCAGTCTTCAAATTACTGTTCTAGTAAGTTTGTTTTGGTTCTCTCCTCAAGGTGAGACACCGCAGTAAATTTCCACTCTAAAAGGCTTAGAGAACATGAAGTACAGTGGTGTACTGTGCAGACATCTACTGAGCATAGCCAACTTCCAGCAATAAACTCTTTTCCTTGGCAAATTCTGCATCTTTGTAGGAGAAATATTATGAGGACATAGTAAAGGCATGGGATTTAAAAAAAAAAATAATAAAAAAGGGAGAGTTAGAAATATTAGAATATTTGTAGTGTGATTTGTTAGAAAGTCAACTAATTTAAATATTCATTTTCTGTATGAGTGCAAGTATCAAAGCTTTTAAGATCAATACGGAGTGAAATGAAACACTAGTCATGGTGCTCAGGCATGGCACTTCACTTATGTCCCTGCTCCAATCACAACACTGAGCTGTCTTAGTCTTAGTTTTGTGTTTAGTCATGACCTAGCTCAAACTCCATGGATCTGACATCAGATCTTTCTCTGGCAGCCTTTGCAAGGGAAGGGGAAGGGAATGGGGAAGGGGAAAAAGATTGGCAAGGGCAAGGGCAGGGGCGGGAAGGGAAGGGCAGGGGCGGGAAGGGAAGG
>VZRZ01008030.1:1533603-1590604 GCA_013398175.1 Climacteris rufus
GGGAAGGGGAAGGGGAAGGGGAAGGGAAAGGACATTTGAAATTATCAGATATCTGATAAGAATACAAAGGAGAAGCATTTCTGACAATGTCCATTTTAATGTGTCCCTGTGTTTTGTTGCGTTGTTTAATTTTCTAAAGTTCATTTTTAACCTTCTGTTCTTATTCAAGCTTGGATGATGCACAAACAATGAAATCTTAGGCAACTACTCAAAAGTCTAACAAAAATAAAATAACAATCCAAACAAGCAATGGCTAATAAAAATGAAGTCAGATTTAAATGCCCAAATTCAGTTTGATTATGCCAGTGTTTTTTGCATTTAAGCTAACACAGCTAAGTAATATTTAGATCAGTACTTTTGAAAGTCCTTTGGGATACACTTGTAAAATGGAAAATCAATGGAAGATAATAGTAAATGGAAACATTAA
Organism: Climacteris rufus; assembly: GCA_013398175.1. Taxonomy (NCBI): domain Eukaryota; kingdom Metazoa; phylum Chordata; class Aves; order Passeriformes; family Climacteridae; genus Climacteris; species Climacteris rufus. The sequence continues at coordinate 1,534,031 of VZRZ01008030.1, forward strand.
TTAAAAGAAATAGATGTGAGGGCTCAGGCTCAGTTTAATTTATTTGGAAAGAAAAACACCAACGCCCTGAACCTGCTGCCCTACAGGCCATCCACCTTTACAAGGACCAATTAAAGTTATTGCATCAATATGCAAATACAGGAATCAGCTCAGGCAGGTCAGAGGCTGGAGGGACAAGATCCTGAAGCCCTGTGTATGGGTTATTACCATTTGTTGTCTGAAAGCTGAGTGACACATGTCAACCATCATGGACAAAAATAAAACTGTTTTGCCTCTAGTTCACCATTTTCTGAAAACACCATTTGTTTCATGCAATCATAGTGACAAACAAACAGCCAGACCTGTTTGCAGGACTGTGTGGAGTAGTTCCTTCCCCTAATAATTTCTCTGAGGAGAAAAAGAGATCTCATGCACAATGTACAGATGAGATTGTGTTTCCCCATCTCTCCAGCATTTGTAATCAAGCTTCCAGTCCTTCCTGTTCTGAAGAGAGCAATTTGATGCAGCTGTGCTGTTGGAATGCAGTGATGTAAATCTGAGTTTGCCTGGCTACTTTGGCCCTTAGCTATAACTGCATTTTGCTTCTCTGGACCAAAGCTGGCTTCTATATGAGCAGTTGTGATGAAGGCTCAATTACTGGGCTTTTCAGAGATTACTAGGCTATTCAGGAAAAAAACTCCCCCAATTTGCTTTTGGTTTTCCCATTTCCTCACCCAACAGGACCCTGCTCCTCTGAAACCAAGATTAATAGGGAAAGTTTGGTGTGGATGCCAAAACCAAAGTATTATTGTCAAGTATTTGCTATGCAAAAGATATGTAGCACACTGCACATGGCATGTATCATTAATCTTGATTTTTATTACGGATTCATTGAAGGAAACAAAACATATTATAGTTGTTGGGAGTTATAGTTATAATGTTAGGGATATATAGTTACAGTTGTAGTTTTAGTGTATGGGAACAGAACTGTATTTACATGTCACACTGCACCTGTTAGGCACCTGATGGGGTATTGGTGGCTTTAGCCAGAGCTGACAAGAGATGAGGGAACTAACTCCTTTAGAGTGCAGCATTACTCAGAGGATTTCCAGAGAGCCCTCTCACTCCTCTTTCTCTGTGCCAATAATTCATATCGTAAAGAACTGAAGAAGGCAATGACTAAGTGACAGAGAAAAGGGTAATAAGACTTTAAATAAGACTGATAGGAGAAGACCGAGATGTGTGTTTTCTGGCTCCTGAAACCTAACTCTCCTGCCTGCAGTACAACTTCTGACTTGATTTGTCATTCAAAGAAAAAGGCTTCTCAGAAGGTGGGCATACAGTTTTAAAATTCATCCTGGGTATATTTAGGTGTTTTTTTAAGTCTCTAGGTATGATTTCAATGCTAGGAGTTTCCTTAAAAGTTTTAGGCTAACGTTCAGATTGATAAGATTAAAACACAGCTATACCTGATTTATGTTTTTAAGAGCTCTCTCTTCTACCCCCAGCTAAAGCATAAACTTTATAAAAATGTTGTGCTCAGCAATTCAATAAACTTTAAAATGTTTGTCTGTTCCCAGTGTTTAAATGCCTCACCTTACTCCAGTCATTTCCCTGACCCTCACTGGGTCAGTATAGGTTAGGTCCTTCAGGAACTTGCAGACTTCAGGCAGAGGACCCACAGCACTGCCCCATTGCATTTCAGCGCCTGATCCTCTTAGTACTTGAGGCTGAGAAGCTGAGAAAGACACCCCTCACTCAGATTTCCAAGGGACAGGCTCTGTTTAGAGGTCTGACCAAGTGTTTTAAGAGACAGTTCTCTGCCAATGCCCGGGGAACTGGTTCCCTACAGGCATGACATGGGCTACAGTCACTTTTCTTGCAAATGAGCAGGGCCGCTGGCTGTGGAATGGCTGCATGATCTTTTGGCTCAAGCAGTAGAGGAAATTCACCTTCCTTTTTCTTGCTTTAATTTTCTGTGGTTTTGATTTATTTATTTTTATGTGAGAGGTATTTTGCAATGTTGAGCAATACCTTCCTAGTTATGTCACTGTTCTTGCCAGTTGACATTATTAAGGCTGCTGCTAATTTCTTCCTTCTGTCTTACATTCCTGTCTCTTTGTGAGGTGAGGTGGGGGTGGATGCTGTCCCCAAGGAGCAGAGGCCAGTGTTATGCAGGGTGTCGGGAGTCACCCTAGCACTGCACTGGAGTGTTTCAGTGGGGACTATTCACATCAAGCAGCTGTTCCATCAGACAGATTCATCATCCTCTTCGACAGATTCAGTTGTGCCAAAAATAAACTTGTGGATCAATTCAGCTCCCATTGAGTTTGATGGAATGCTTTCCATTGATTTCTAATGAGATTTGGATGACAAATATTTCTGCACAGAGGCCCTGTCTCTAGCCTACAGAGAGGAGAAACTAACATGTGGTTTCTCCTTTTCACATAGTGTTATTCCCCCAAATCTTGCAAATAAGTGAGTATGTGGCCTGTGTAGCAAAGGAGACCCACTGGTCCATAGATTTTAACAGTGACAATGTCGGCTCCCCAGCCCTGTAAGTGTAGCTATTCAGTATTATAACATTCAAAATAATTATACCTTTGAAATACTTCATTTGAAGTTGAAATTACTTTCTTTCATGAACTGTTTCTAATTATTGTACTTCAAGTGACAAATTAAATGTCATTTGAAGCAATTATACCAAATACTCAGAAAAATTATACATAGGTATGTCAATTAATATAATTAAGTCAAAAGTTACATTTCACAGCTGATTCAGCTTTTCCATTACAGCCTTGAAATTGCTCATGAGTTGAAAGCAACATTTGAACAAATCTCTAGCAAACCTGAAGACTAAAGGACTTATTTATTTTTATGCATTTATTAGATAAATTGGGAAAAGTATGAGTGATTCTACATGAATAAAAAGGACTAATATAGGGCTCTTTTTCAGAAGCTGAAAGTTTTTTTCCCCCCATTTAACCTCAATCATTTTTTTGGTCAAAGCTCTATAAAGGAACTCCTTGTTCCTGAGCCTCCACTGTTTCTTCATGGAAAAAGCAAACAAACATATTCTAAAGGGATTTATATGTTAGTTTTAGTTTCACAATGAATAGAATGTAGAGATTGAAGTGAGGCAACAGCATGCTAACTTGCTCATTTTTAAATAGCCCCTAAAACACTGCTACCCTTTCTTGAACCATTAGGTTAATGAGAATCTGGGGTCAGTAGTCTTCTCTTCCTTAGAAAGAAAAACATCATGAAGCCTGATATTTTGATGTGCAAAGTTCCCCACCTCTGGACACAGGCAGACCAAGGGAGTAAACTTTGCTAATTGCTCTGAGAGTCCTCAGTGTGCTCCAGTGTGCTTCTCTATCTTGTATTTATGCTTCTCAGACTTCTTTTCTTGCCTGTCACAGAAACTGCCTGGTCCACCTGGTTAAGCATTTACTCAACCTTGGTATATTGTGGTGTTTTGGTTGACATCTCATGTAAAAGTTACATGATCTTTATTGAATGCAAGAGGGCTGATCAATCCAGGCTTTAGCCAGTAACAGTCCCCAAACTGTTTTTGCACATCTGTGTTCATTCATGTTGCTCATAGAGAGTAGCCAATGCTGCCAAGGGCACACATGTGCCTGAGAGGTGGTGCAGAGGTGCAAGAGAAAAGCCATGATACTGCACAGAGAGCATGAGCTGTCAGCAGGGAAATGCAGGGTAGCACTTAGCTCTCCTCAAGCACCCAGGGAACAACAGTGGGATCACTGGGTACAGCACAGTTCCCCAAAAACAACACTAAAGGATTTGGCTTGTACAAGTAATTTTCTTACAGTAAGTTTCTTTTCTATAGCATTGTCAATTAAGAAGATTAAACCAATGATAGTGACATGAAGTATAATCTTGTGATCTTTTTGAAACTTTTACGATTTCTAAGTTTTCTTTAATAATAATAATGTGTCTGTGGTCCAAAAAGCTTATCCACCTCTGAGGAAAAAGTGCTGCACATTGACAAAATTAAGGGGAGAGAACATGAGCCGTAGATAGAATCTAGAGTTCTTGAAAGGTGCTGAAATTACAGCACAAGAGACAGGTGGTACTCATTAATTCACAGATCAAATTCCATGTGTTTTGTCTTCTCTCCTTGCTGGTTAGTTTCCATAATCAAAAATAAAAATCATCTGAAAGGAATGTGTGTTTTGCTCCTCCTTTCATATGAAAACATGACTCCCTCATGCTCTTTTAAGGGATGAGTTACAATGTTTGACCTATGGTTTGGAACCCAGTGTGGGATGCAGGTGGTGAGATACCATAACAATGAGGGCCATGGTGTAAATACCCCTGCAGATAAATACTCACAATGGGGAACCCAGAGACAAAATGAATGTTTCAGAAAACTAGCAGTGCAAGAAGCTGTGAAAGACCAGGGACTAATTACCACATTGAGACCCAGAGCTTCACTGCCACAGTTGTGATGTGAATGGTTTAAAAAATAAATGTACATTGCTAAGGGTACGTGTCAAAAAAAGATCCATCTAAATGTAAAATGAGAAATCCATGCCATTTTAAATGATAATGAAGAAATGTGCATACATTTGGCTTTTCTAGAAAGTTTGTACTTGCAGCTGATTTTGAACTGTACAAGGGAGAAAGGTCAAAAGACCCTTCTCCAAATGATCTGTCCAATGAATAATGATAAAACCTAGTGACTTTAGTATAAGCTGGGCAAATGAGGCACACATTGAAAAAAGCAAAATGTGACACCTATGTTTATTTTATGAAAATATTAAAAGTAACTAAATGTGAAAGTGAGAAAAGAGAGCTACATTATAAATGGGGGGGGAATAAAACATTAGGAAATGTGTCTGAAGACACAAGGTATTGGTATGCAAGTTTCATTAATAGGCAGCTAGGATGAAGATTCTATAATTAGTCTCTTGAGACTAATGGAATGTTCAGCTATCACTTGGATACATATTTCTACTTGTTATTTGTCACTCCTATTTAAAATTAAAAAAAAAAAAAAGCCCAAACAAACAAAAAAACCCCCAAATTCCTAACTAGGAGCATCACAAACATATATGAAAAAGTATTTACTCAATAAAAATAAGGAAGTATTTAAAAGGTGTTTTGACATGCAGTTGCCCTAAACACCTTGCACTGGTCCTGTAGAAGGTTGCTTTGTTTCAGTCAGACAGAAAATATTTTGAAGGGGCTGGGGATTTTGTGAATTTAGGGCCTGATAATCCCCAAGTGAAGACAAGTAATGAAATCAACAACAGAAAAGTGTTGGCATTCATGATGCTGCACTCATCACTTGACAGTCTAGGGAGGCTTCAAATGCTACTCTGTTTATAATGAAATGTCCTTTTATTGCCATGCTATTGTTTCAGTTTCAACTGAATGCCAAATAGTGTGCCTGAATTTTATAGGTATAATTTCTGTGGATTTTTTAATTGCTAGTCCATTGATTTGGTTGGTAGAAACTTGAGAAAATAACTCATCTCTGACAAACTATGGCCAGAAAGCTGGGGCATGGCTTTGCTAAGTTCCATACTCAGTTTCTCTAACAGCAGACATGATACAAATAAACTTAGAAAAGGTAAATAGGCACATCAACCTTCCCACATAATTTTTTTGCCCCATAACTTAAGTGTACTAGAACATCTTTTAGCATTTACAGTCTTTTCCTTCTACTTGCCAGTCATTATCCTGACCCTCTAACATTAAAGTAATGAAGGGGGTCTGGGCAACATGTTCTCCATGTGATGGGAAGTTCTTCACAGATGTGGTGCCATAAAGGTCTGTCAAGCCAGTCTGAAGGCAGCAGGGACAAACAACCTAACTCTCTTTAGTCTGTCTCTTGGTAGGCAAAGCATTCACATTTAAATAGTTCTCCGTCGGTTTTTATTCACTTAGGTCCTAATACTACACCATGCTCCCTCTACATTGCTCTGTGAGGGCAAAAGCAGCCTTTTGATTGGTGAAACTTGGTAGAACAGCATAAAAGCACTTTACCTGTCTGTAATATTCCCCAATATTTTTGCTTCCTAACCAGGTTGGTGTTATATACATAAGAGAACCTAAATCAAATATTTGTGAATTAAATTATAATGGTGACTGAAATTAGATAGAATGTCTGACAATATTTGTCTATTTACAAACAGACTGTCTTTCTCCTAACATATATTGATGCTTTTTATCAAGTCAGGACTGTGTTCCTCCTTGCTAGAAGCCTAATGGACTGTGTTTTGTTTCCCTGTCTTCTGACTGACTTTAATGATACCTGCTAATTATACATTACTTTATAAACATTTAATTAAGTCTGGAAATAGTCCTACATGACAGGACATATTTCCTTATCCCTATCTGGGAGATAGGTATCAGAAGTGTAGATAGGACAAGCAACTTACCTATGAAATAAGGGCACACACTCCTGATTGCCAAACACACCTTTCATGCCAAATTTAATTCACAGTCATACCTACATAAAATGGGTAAAATACTGAAAAAGAAGTCTTAGGAAAATATTTCACAAATAATACTTTAAGTTCTGTAAAAATTTTAATTGGATAAATCGAGTGGCCCATGCAAAATAATATATCATTATCTTAATAGATTCCTTAATAAGAAAGTTGACTAGCATGTTTCATGAGTATGCTTTACAAGTTGATTAGCCATGAAAGAAAAGTTAGCCATCTCTCCCTCAGTTATCTTGTTTATAAAACATATCAAACGTGGTCACCAGAAAGCCAAGGGTGCTTAGTTGGAGTTTTCTGGTGGGTCCATGCTTGAGCTTAAGGTCAACATGCTCCTAAAATTCTTCCTCCTTGTGCTGCTAGTGAGGTGCACACACATTTATTCTTCAAAAACTGATTGAGGCTAAGTTAAGCAAATCTCTATCTAACTGGTACATCCGTCAAAGTACAAGAAGATTTTTCCGGTGTACTCAGTGCTCTTCTCCAGGTTTACTGTGTTGGTAAATGATATTCTACTTTAGGCCCATAATTGCCTGGCCAATATTTTTTTGCAAGGAATTTCAATGATTGAGATACAAAGAGGGGTATAATGAAATTCTGATGGACCATTACCTATGGCAATAGTAAAGATGCTCGGACAAAACACAAGCATCAATATTAACAGTCTTTTCTTGTACCTGTTTTAAATGTTAAGTGCCTTTTCCTCCTTATAGTAAATCAAACTGATTTAATATGAGCAAATTTCATAATAGAAGCACCAAAAACATATGTAAATGTGAAAGTCTTATCTGCTGTCAGCCTTAAACAATCTATTATCTGAGTTGCTCTGAAATTCTGATTTACTCCAGTTCTCTGCATCCCAATGGATTTTTCAGATATTGATTTGAATATGACTGCACACAATTACAACAAATTCTTTCCCAAGAGTCTATGAAGCTATTTACCATTTTGCCTCAATAGCTGACTGCCACAATTTGCCAGTCCAGAGCCTTGCAAATCTTTCATTTGTTAAATATGTTGAAACAATTATTTTTTATTTCACTTGTCAGATGTGGCTCTAATATATATTTCTTCCTTCCTAAATATTATGCATTTGTTCTCTTCTGTGTTAAATGGCAACTGCTATTTCATATTAAAATCATTTTCTTCTTTGGCCTTTAAACATACTTTCCCACACAGACTCAATAACAAGTTTCCAAACAGTCTTCCTTAATTATAAAGACAATCAAGAAAACTCAATCACTCAAGAGAGTGATTTGAACTGAATATGGGCATAAAGGACATAAAGGATGGGCGTAAAGAAAGTAAGAAAACAGGCATAAATTCGACACAGAACAATTCCTGGGTACTTGACTCAAACCAACTCACTGCTTAAGGGCTTTAAAATAGCTATCTGTCTCATGAGAGGAGGTGGAACTCAAACCATGTTTAAATGACTGTTCTAATCAAATGGAAGAAAGCTTTAAATTTGATTTGGAGAGGACAGGGGATAAATATGCATGGAGAATCAAAAGGTAGATTCCTACAAACAGACTTGGAGTGGGCAATGGAGGGAGTAGGAGACTAGAGCATGGATAAAGGAGAGAAAGAATAATTGGGAAAACTAATACGTTTATGCAGAAATGTCAGGAGCATGAAAGCTAACAGAAAGAACTACAAGCTTTAGAGCATCTGTAAAGCTATGATATACATGACACCACGACATGGTGATACAGAACACTAGAACTGTTACAGGAAATCTTGGCTTGCTTAAACAAATACAGATAGAAGAAATGGGATGAAATGTCATGTCATCTTATTAAGATTATATATAGTCATTATGAAGCTCAAGAAGATACAAGAAAAGGATTCACTGAAAATGTCTCAGTAAGGACAAATGCTCATCAAACTAAATGTACACCATGGATCACCTAATCAAAAATCTCACTTTTTTAAACCATATTAAGGATCGTAGCTGGAAGAAATGGTAATCTGTGTCAACACTGGTTAATAGGAAAGCAAGTATAAAAGGAGATAAACCATCCTTCAAACGTTTAAGAAAAAAGAGATAAATTATATTTCAAAGTTTTAATATCTTATCAGGGTCACAGTCACACCCTGACAAATGGAGACGAATCTCTTTATGCAGAAAAAATAGTGGAGGTACTGGCCAACAGGGCAAGCAGGATTTGCAGTTGTCCCAGTGCATGCTGGGCTGCAGTCCCATTTGATATTTTTCCAGCTAGAAATAAGCTACATTTTTCTTGCTTATGTGTGCTCACAGTGCATGGTTCTCAAGTTATACTGAAAAGAAAATGTATTGAACTTCAGTGCCTGTCTCTGTATAGTTTGCATTTCAAAAGCATCTGTAGATATCAAAGTTAAATAATGCAACAGATAACAGTCATTCAATAGCCTCATTAAAGTAATTGCTGTGTTTAAACTGGAAAACTTTTGAGGTATTTTTATACTCTGTGGTGTATGAGAAAGGAAGTTTATGTGTGCATATATATGTGGGTATCTATAATTTCAGTTCAAAATTTTTTCAGGGAAAAGGATGCCTGGAGAATATGACTATTTTAAACAACTTGGTCCTAACTCTAACACTATCCTGTCACCTATAATGTTCACCTCTCAGTGGTGTCTGCAGGGAGTCTGCAGAATTCTCCTTCACTTAGTTACAAAAGCTTAGATACAGGCTCATGATGAGATCATTAATCAGGAATAAGAAATGAGAAGAAACAGTTTTGCTAAAACTTACAATGGAGAAATAAAGTAATTAAGCTTAGGAAAATAAAGTGTTACAAGATAGAAAATTAATGATAAAATAATAAAAGCCCCAAAACAACAGGACTTGTAGGCATGGATTCTTGTTAAGGTAATGTGAAAAGTAGTAAACCACATGAAATCAGACTATTGCTTACAATGGAGAACTGTCCCAAAATAAACAAATAAGAGAGAGCAATCATAAAAGCAGGTTTATATAGTTGCATTAGCTACTCTTTGTTTATCTGACAGTTTTTTAAAGCATCACCTAAAAAGCAGAAAAAAATACAGAATACAGTGAAGGGCAAGAGTAAAATGTGGAAAATAAGTGAAATTACAAAAAAAAAAAAACAAAAAACAAAAAAAAAAAAAAAACAAAAAAAAAAAACTAACAAAAAAAAACCCAAACCAAACAACCAGAAAGAAGAAAAGAACGCATAAAATTGCTTTAAGACTAAAACTGTACCATAAAGAAAAGAAAGACACAAAGCAAGTAACTATCTAGTTCTACAAAGAAAATGATAAAACTGAATGACTCAGAGAAAGTTACAGCACTCCACTCCTTAAGTGCATAATTGAAAAACAATAACACAAATTTAAAAAATTTAAAATAGGGTTAAATCTTCATTAGATAAATAATGCACTTACTATCATTTTAGAAGTGATAAGTCCACTCAAGTGTTCAAAAAGAAAAGATTAAGTCATTGCTTTCCACTCCATAGCTTGTGGCAAAATTATTAACTACAAAACATTCCATCTATGGTAATTTTGAATATAGATAAAACTGAGGCCAGTGAAAACAAATGATTGTGTTGCCACAGCACATTACTTCCTCAATATTGATGCTATTAAGAGATCTTTGATAAGATAGTTGTGTTAAAGTCAGTAGGCCCTAATGTGTCACTGGAGAGCACTTCAGTATGGCCTTGGAACAGTCTCTGAGACATTGACCTTTTCAAGCAGAGGATAAGGTAGGGAAATTCCCAAAAGACTGGAGAAAGGCAAGCAATACACCTGTCCGTAAAAATGTGATCATGACACACCTCAGAAATTATAGACTGATGTAATTTAAAACCCTTGAGAACTTTGAAAAAAAAAATTGGAAACTATGGGCAAATTGACCAAGAAGGTAGCAAAGTGACTAAAGTAGCCAACATTAATGTAGCAAAAATGGACCATACAAGCAGATATTTTTTTTTAATTTAGTATGTTAACTGCCATGATGGAAGGCACATGTAGGATACATCTCAATTTAAAAAGACTTTTCACTTTGCATCATTCTCATGCACTACCTTAAGACTTACCTTTTATACTTAATCTCAACCAGGTGCATTTATAATGGACCATAAATCAGCTTGGATTTCTGTGTGTGCAGGGCAGGTCATTGCATACACAAGTTCTAGTCAATGCCATCAGCTAGATATTGGCCAAAAGAATTCATGTATAAAATTTAAGTCTCTCACTCTTAGAAAAAGAAAAAAAAAAGCATCAGGGGAAAGGATAGAAGCTCTCAGATGACAAAAAGAAAAAAAAAGGGAAATTACCTCAACAAGTAACAATTTGAAATTAAGACAAATACAAAGAATGTGTATTTACAGCTTTGTACTGTTAGCAGTATAGCAGAAGGATCTGAGACTTGTAACAGCTCACAAACAAAACATAAGTCAACAGAATGTCATGGTAAAAAAAGTGAATCTTCTCCTGGAATGCATTAAGAATGTTGAATGTCAGGTATGAGAGAGCTGTTGTATTTTATGCAGCCAGTGATGCCAGTGATGCAGCTGCTTAAATAGCACACCCAGCATTGGACTTTCATAAATGTGTGGAAATGCAGCATAGAGATGTCTGGAAGAAGAGCAGCAAACAAAAGCTTAGAGAGCACACACAAAGAAAGCCTGTTGGGAGAGGGAGCTCAATCTCTAGAAAAGCCTGATGAGCAACTGGGAAGGAAGTACTTCAGCCATAACAGGGGCTGGCAAGGGGATAGCAATCCCTTTTTATGTGGTCCTGTGAAGAGACTGAGGAGGTATGTCCAGCAGAGAAGATAAAGGAAGTATACTGAAGGAAAAAAACATCCATTCTTAGTGATTCTTTCTTTGTGCTTTTGAGAGGCCCTGATAACCAAGGGGTCTATAGACTCTTCATCACTGGCAATGGATATCTGTTGAAAATTATGTATGTTTTCTTGTCCTCCTGTGTTGATCTGCCTCAACATGGTGAACTAGGTATTTTTTTGTTTAGGTTTTTTTAGATAAAGGTAGCTGCATTTAATCATAGACATGGATAGACACTGCAGCCCAAGAGCTTCAGTCTTTTCCCACTTCAGCTAGAAAATTGGAACCCTTTCTCTTTGTGCCGCTGGTTCTCCTCCCCTTCATCTCAGCAGGAGATGGCAGGGGGACTGTTGGTCACCTGTTTTCTGTCCTTGCTTGATACCTTGGGGTCCCCAGCTTGGAAGGAGCCTTTCATCCCAAAACTCTGTAATTCCTGCTATAAATCTTCTTTGAAATCAAACTAACAATAACCATGCAATCCCCTCAATGAATGACTGACTATGCCACACAGTGTACATCTACCTTTATGCTATTGTGTGTGTTTGTGTGCTGGAGACAACAACGTGCATTATTTCATTTTGTTCCAGAAGAAGGAATATTACATATTAGGTTATCGGTATTTCTCACCAGAAGATCAAATGTTCAGGGTGCTTTCTCTTCATGCTATGACCCCCCTTAGTCTTTGTGATCTTATGTTTTTTCCTATGAAAGAAAAAACACTCTGCCTAATTGAAACTCCTGTGCCAAGCACATCCAGTGTCAGTGGTCTGTGAAAGTCTGAATGTCCCTGAGTTGCAGTTACTGACACTTTATCTACTGTCTAGTTACATTTACACCTTCATGAATACATGGATTATGGCTGCAGACTTGTGACTATACTTCTGTATGTTGGTTAATGCTTTATACTTTTGCAGAAGCTCTTTCCTTCAGTCTTACTGGCATTAAGCTTTTATATATGTGTGTGTGTGTGTGCATGTGCGTGCATGTCAGGTTTTTCCTGCTTTGCTGTTATTTCAATTTATTAATAATTCAGGCTTATCAAAGTGGCTTGTACTGGATAAATCCCTCCCCCTTTGAGCATGATAAATTAAACTATTTTAAGAATTACTCATTACAAGTATATATCCTGTTGGTGCCACCACCCTCCTACACATAATAATTATTGAAGTTTGCAATGTGATGCACAGTCAGCACTTTCAGAGCAGGGTATCAGTGCTGGTGGCTGCAGTGCCTGAATACCTTACCGGCACTGGTTACCCATGGCAACTAAAATGATCTATTTGTGGTGGTAATGGCTTGTTGTTCTGTTTGATAGTTTTGCTGTATTCTTTCCTGTTTCAATTGAAACAGGAATATATAGATTTAAAAACTCATTTTGAAAAACAGAACAGTGAACAAAATTTCACTGTCGGTGTTTGTGCAAATATGAAGTAAGGGAAATGTAACATCTCCTCATTGAAGTTTTTATGACTGAAACAAACCCCCTTGAGTCTAAAGTAATGAAATTAAATCATTCTACCTTGTCTATATGTGTATTGTTTTATTGTTTGCTAGTAAACATTCACCCTGGAGGTTTTGGCAAGTGTAAGAAAGTGGGAAAGTACATCATGATTTCTACTTACTGCGTGTCCATTATTTGCAGATCTTTATGATATTTTATTGCTATTAATAGTATTTTAAGCAAACTTTCCCAAAGGTAGGGAAGATAAATTGTTTCAAATATCTTAATACAAACTTATTTGTATATAACACACCATTTGATTTGTAAGTTAATGGACATTTTCCCTGCTACAAGCAGTTGATAATTGGCAAGTATTTTTAATTGGCAATACTGAACTGCAAATATTTTGGATTGTTCAATCAAACTCAATGTAACCATGATGTCTTTTGGCAGCTTTTTATACCATAGCATGCTTAAGACCAGAATATCTCCCTCTCTCAGCTGTTAGATATCCCATAATGGAAAAGAAAGTAGAAATACCAGAATGGCCTTCTTTTCACATCACTAGTTAACAGCAAGAGCATGAGAGCTGGGCAGGACACTGCTTTTTGGACAGGAGCACCACACTGTCCCTCCAAATCTGGGCAGCTCTGCCAGCTGGTGCTGACCCTGAGTGGGAAGGGCCCTCCATCTTCCCTTCTCTGAAGGTGTCCTAGAACTGCAAAAAGACATTTTGGTCCCTTCAGCACCTTCCCTCTCTAAAAGATCCTTACAAGTCATATTGAAGATCTAAAGCCTTTTTTCTCAGAGCAGCAAGAGTCAGCAACTTGAGGCATATCTGCCCTTATTTGGAAACTGTTGCGATCCCATTACCTGCTGATACAGCCTGAGGTTATTTCTGACTTCTTTCCAAAGGCAAAAAAATTTCCATTGCATCCAACCTATGTACCACTTATCCCTTTATCTTGGAAATGAAGTGGGATTGCTTAGAGAGTTAGATAAAAAGTTTGCTGCATGTTTAGGGTATGCAGGTGTGAATGTATGATTCATTTTGCTTATTGAGGGTTATAGAGCCTAGAGGGAAAATTTTAAGGATTTTTCTTGTCCATTTTATTTATAGTATCTCATTTGAATCAAAGATACAAATCCTGATACCCTTAAATTGGTAAGTTTTAGGGAAGAAAATGGGATATAATCCAATACTGATCTGAATAAGGTCCTCAAAATTTGGCTGTGAGAAGCTGTTTTCTGTGCATTGCAGTTAGGGTTGTAGGTTATGATTAGATAGAATTATTTTATAGCTAGGCTCACCAACATTTCCAATAGTCCAAACATCCACAGTCTTAAGGAATTTAATCCTTTCACAAGACAGCAATGTAAAATTAAGGAAGCCTACACACTATTATCCCTAAAATAAAACATATTCCCAGCATTATTTTTAGTTGGATATCCCAGAGAAACCAGCTGTTCCCTGGGAGAGAGGAAGCAAACAAAGCATCTTTGAGATGTCTCAGTAAAATATTTTGTTGTGAAAGTTTGGATTTCCTTTTTTGTGGGGAAGGGATCAAAGTGTGATGTTTAGCAATGGCATACCTATATTCATGGAATTTCAAGACTAGCCTTTCCTCACATGTATCATCTCCATATTTTCCTGGGTTTTTTTAATGCTTTAATTCTTCACTTTTGTAGGAAACTGGAAAATCTGTTCTTTGATCAGTTACTTCCACCTTAATAAAAAATATGTAAGGAGTCCAGCCTTAGTTGTAGAGAATCCTGTGTTATCAAAACTCATGGAAAACACTGCTATTCTGATTCACTACCATTTTACACCAATCTTCTTCTCTCTTTGCACTAGCATCATCAATAGCCTGAAGTGTACAAGAAAAGCCTTATTATACCAGGCTGTATTCTACTCATTTTAAACCCAGTGCAATGGTAATTTGATTATGTTGAGGCTTAGATCAATCTAAACTCTGCTGCAGAACACAGATCATCAATTTTGATTTCACTGACCAAGCGTCTTCCCTACTGGGAAGCTTTATGAATGATGGACCACATCAATGAGCACTTACTCTCAGAATTGCTCCATATGTTGTAGCACAGGGATGATTCACCTCATTCATTCAAGGACTACTTGATTGAAGTGAAAGAATGGTAAGATGGTTGATCATATATCAGAGCAATTTTGTATATTGTAATTTGCAAACTCACTGGGTGTGGTATTTCTGTGTACTGGGTATCCCAGTGGTACAAGATGTGGTCACTAATACCCAAATCATTGGGGGAAACTAGCAGCACTGTACAGACTCTGGGGAATGGAGATTTCAGTGTCACCCTTTTAAGCTGAGATTCTTAAGAAAGAAAATTTCTAAAGAAAGCAGCTTTGCAGAAAAAGCACTGTGACATCAGCAAACTGTGCAGGAGTCAGCAGGGGGACTTTGCAGCATGGGCAGCCATCTACATCCCAGCCTGCATCAGTGTAGAGAAAAATCTAGCCAGCAGCTCCAGAGCAGTGATACTGCCCTGCTGTTTGGCACTTTTGAGACCACATTTGGATATTTTGTCCTTTTTGCAGGTCCTCAAGAAGAGGGTTGCCATACAGTATCAATTCCATCAGACCATCGAGTTGGAATACAGAGTACAACAGAACAGCTGAGGGAATGGGGTTTTTTTAGCCTTAAAAAGAGATGGCTGGGGGGGATCTTTTTCCTGTCTGCAGGTATCTATTAGTAGCGTGTAGAAAGAGCCGGAGGTGCAGGTGGGAAGGAGAAGAGGCAGCAGTTACTAGCTGGAACACAGGAAACTCCAACCTGATAGAGGGGAAAATTAAAATGAGGGTAGTCATATACTGGAGCATGTTGCCCAGAGAGACTATGGGAAGTCCATCCTTGGAGGTAGTCACACCTTAGGAATGTGGAGCCCTGAGCATTCTGCTGTGCTGGACTTGGTAGGGACAAGAGAAGAGAGTGGGGTTATCCCCAGAGTCCCACCCTCCCAGCCTGCACAATGCTGTGACTGTCACATACATCATTCTGTTTTGTTGCAGTGATGATGTGTTCTTTTTCCACCACAAAAATTTATCACAACTCAGGGCCTTTCACAAGGCTGTGTAACACTGTCCCCCTTGCTGACTACATTATGCTATCGATCCTTACAGCTATTTGCATATCTTAATCCACATCTCCACCAGGTAACTAAGGAGTTGCAGGCCATGCTCTGTACCCAAGCCCAGCTGCTGCACTCGGGAACCACACTGTAAAATCTCTTAGCCTTCAAAACTGGCTGATGCCACCTATACTTCCCTTTGTCAGCTTTTGGCCTGTGCTGGCTCCTGAGTCATGCCTGGAGTTGTTTGGCTGAGTGCAAGTTGGCCTCTGCCAAAACTCTGCAAGGGCTTGAGATAACAATAGTACAAATGACCATTTCCCATCACCTGTGTCATAAACAGTGTCAATTTTTAAAAACTTTACTTCTCTAGGTTGGTGTGCAAAGCAGCATGAGGTTTTCATTTGACTGCTTGAAAGAGAGAGACATCTACTGTAAACAGTGTTAAGGAAAACAAAGAAGCTCACCCACCACACAAAACTGACATGGTAACTGGTTGTGTGTGGGGGGTTTTGTCTTTTTTCAAGCAAACATTGGTAAGAGAGTCTCTGTAAATGTTGTCCTTTCGGATTTTTGCTTTATGTTGCTTCTCCTTTTATTATTATTTTACTCCCTGATTTATTTTAACTCTAGAACACTTTATCGTTAACATCCAAGTTAGATGATTATTCAGGTTGCTCAAAATACACAGAAAGTGACCTACAGAGAGACAGGTGCAGACTAAATGAGATATACATAAGGTTATTCCAATCTTTCTCATATACATAGCTGACTGTGTTGCGTAAAAGCGAATTCTATAGGAAAAATTATGTCACTTTGACACCACTATGTTTTCACATTGCTGGTAAACCGAGAGAGAGATAGTAAAGAAGGAAATATAGCAAAGCTCATCATGTTTTGGGAGATATTATTAAATTAAGCTGCAACTTGAGCAATAATTAATTAATGTAATGAGGAAGATATAGGGTGGAGATCTCAAAACAACTCAGCATCAGCCTGACTTTGTTCCAATTGAAGTCAAATTGACTTGCTCCCAGTGACGTCAATGGGAGCAGAGCTAGATCGGTACTGATCATTTCTGACAACCCCATCTCTAATATGTGCTGACCCAAATTGTCAGGAATCATTTGTAGTTTCAGGTGCCTAAAATAAGGCTCCTTAATAAGGTCCACCTTCTGAGACAGGTGTTCAACAGATTCAGTATAAGTCTTGTAGCCAAAAATCACAAATCAAATGTAAACAGTTAAACCTTAGCAAACTATTTCCTACAGAATTGCCCAGTATCTGAGATTGTAACTGAAATTATATTTGTGTTCAGTTCAAGGAACTGAAGTGCTTTGATTTTCAATAACCTTCAATGTATTTTGTATCAATTCTTTCATTTCTTTCATGGAATATTACAATTTCTACAGAAATTGCCTTTTCTTTTGAAGTGGTTTTTCTTAGAGAAATTCCCAAGCAACTCTATTAATTAGACATGCTCAAGGAATATCAACATGTACTGCCCTTGAAGTCTGCAATGGAGAGTAAGTTATTTTTAAAGCAAGTAAATGTTTTCCTCCTTTCATGGTAGTGACATTCAACATATACCCGATAGTTGCCAGCTTCAGGGTCTGATATGATTCCTTCCTTACATGTTATTCAGCCATTGGAGATCTCCTCTTATCAGTTTTTTCAGATTTACTCTTTCAATTTTCAGCTTGACTTTGCACGTCATTTTCAGTCAGTGTAAATGGGCTAATCCAACCATGGCATCTTATGTGTAAAATATCTTGAGTTTTGTTCTCATTTGAAACCTGTGCTCTAGTGCAGGGTCCCACTGACTTCTCTGAGAAGTCACAGGAACAGATACACAAATGGAGCAAGGTGCACAGCACAATACTTCATAGAGGCTTTGAAAAAAGCCATGCACACCAGCATTTACATCTCTTGCCAAGGTAGAGAAAAACCTCTGCTTTAGTGCATCTCCAGACTCCTTCAATGACAGATCCATGCAAAACTTATATCCTCAAGCCATAACTATGAAATAATGATTATGTTAAGCAGTTGATGTCCACTCAATATTACCCTCTCATGTGAGATACAAGTGTCAAGAGAGGAATTGCATTAGCAATGGGGGAGATTCCATTGAGCTTCTGACAATCTAGCAATCAAACATGGAAGGTTTTGTCCCATCTAATGAATTTGTTAACCTCACTGTTAGCTGTGTTTCAACTGGATAAGCTAGCCGTGTTTCTTACCTGGATAAGAAAACAAGCTACTGATATGACAACATGTTTCCTAGCCCTGTGAAGCTTCTAAATGCAGTCAAACAATGTGTATTAATAGGTGCAAGATTGATAGGATTCTCTCTGGATATTTTTGTGGCTCTTATAGGGCCTCATGGAAAGGTTTTTGATTTTTCCAAAAAGCAGCTTTATCCACAAAGCATGTAGCAACTCAAACAGCAGAGGGTGCTTTGTAAGCAAATACAAAACACTTGATCTAAAATTATTGCTGTAGATAGATCCTGCAGCTGTGCGGATGCTTTGCTACCAGTTCTGTTCATGAAGTGGCAGATTCAATGGCTCACTGCTTATTAGAATTGTTTCAGACACTCTAATAAATCTCCTGTGAAAACCACCCCCAAAATTCTACATGCAAGGGTTAGAAGTCTACATATGGAGGATAGCTCCATGTTTTTAAATAAGGTGAACAATATGCTATGAAATAATGCATTATTCATAGGTGCATACTGTTTTAAAAGCTTAATAAAGAATTTGATTAATAGTCCAGGCACGTGTCCTGCATATTTATATCCTGATATGCATACAAATGTAATGTATAACATTGGATACTTGTAATATCCTCTTGTCTTTTATGCTTTTTAAACACTTACAATGCTGAGGAGTTAAGTCAAATTGTAAAACAAAGCCAAGCACAGCAAATCATTATCAATCTGCAAAGTGGGTGGTTGGTCATCCTTCACATGGAGCTCTGTTTCATAGAATCATAGAATCCATATCCTGAGGTGGAAGGGACCCTCAAGGATCATTGAAGTGCAACTCCTGGTCCTGCACAGAATAACCCCAACAATCACGGTTTGTGCCTGAGAGTGTTGATTTGGGATTTGCCAAAAACAGGAAATGTGCTTTACCCTCCTTAACATTGCACAGTCTGTTTCCATTGCATTTCATTTCCAGTAAGGGAAAGGGAAGTCCAGGGCTGAGCAATGAAAGGAATGGCAATGTTTTCAGTCATGAAGTCAAACAGGTGGAAAAGGAAGACAGTGAGGGAATCATTAGATCTTCAGTGCTAACATTTATTACAAATTTGCCATTTTGAATTTTGTAATTTTGAAATTATGATGACTTTCAACAGCTGAGGATCATATCCAGAGATATGGAAGGAAAGGTAGAAGAAAGTACCCATTGATTTCACCTTCTTATAGTGATAGAAGTGATGGATGGTAAGTTGAATAAAAAGTTAGAATGAAAAGAAAATCATAAGGCATCAAAGACATGAACAAGCCTGTTTCAGAGATATCACTGGACAGCTGAATCACACAAGTAGAAAAGACTGGAATAGGAAAGAGGAACAAAGGTGTTGCAGTAGAATCACAATTTGGCAGAGCTCTTAGAAGATATTAATAATGAGATTCACTCAGGATATCATTGGGGGAAAAGCAGTTACTGAGTTAGAAACTGCTCCACAGAGTATAAAGAAATCCCAAGATGTGAGTTCTCTCACATCCAGACTTTTAAAACTAAAGACTTCACTCACAATTTCACATTTTGATTTCTCTTCCACTTTGGCTTGCAAGATCCTTTTTTGCAAGATCCTTTCTTCTTCAATTTCTGCACCTGAATTTTCATTGAGCTGCAACCTCTGTCTGCACATGCCACGACTTCATCAAGACCCCTCAGTTCTAGAACAAGTTCAGGGCTAGAGTGGACCATGTGGATCATAGTTTGTTTTACTTCTGTCATCAATACAACATCTGCATGACAGACCTGAATTTTTAACTGCATCGTATTTTTTCAACAGTAATAATAAATGCCTTCAACAGTCTAACTTCAGTTATTCCATTGGCTACTTCTCTTCATTAATAAAATTTTGCTGTACTTTTGTAGCCTGAACTTGCCATTTTTTTCTCTGTCATCTATTGCCAGAAAACTCTTTCCTTTCGGTCCTCAAAAGACACAATGAAGCAATTTTTAAATATATATTTTAAAATAAGGGAGGCAAGAGACCTAACTCTTCAATTGTAGACATCTTTCATATATTAAGGAAAAAAAAATATGGCTCTTTTCAATTCTTTCTGGTTAAGTGTAAGTTTTGAGAAGTTGATGAATCACTGGCTGCAGTATTGCAGCAATACCATTTCCTTGTTATTGTTATTTTCTCGTAATAAGGGATCTTCTGCACTGGACTCCAGAGAACATGAGTAATGGGAAAGGAGAAGCAGTAGAAAGTGGTTGCTGTTATAAACAGAAATAGCAGTCAATACATAGATTTGTCCTGTCAGTAGACAGGGTTACAAGGTGATACAGCACAGCTACACTAGAGATGAACACTGAGTACAAAAATTTGGAGAAGTTTCAAATGGAGAGAGCAAATCCAGAATAAAATGAAATGGAGGATGGAGCATTGAGCCTATACTGTGGTGGTGGTGGAAGGACATCATCATAGAAAGATACTGTGAGTAAAAAAACTGGGCTGGCAGGAGGGTTCAAACTGTATGATCCTTAAGGTCCCTTCCAACCCACACCATTCTGTGATTGTATGATCCTATTATGACAGTAAAGGGTGATTACAGCTCTTACAAATACTGTGATTGAGGAGGAGGAAAGACAAGGAAAAGAAGAGTTTGGCAGATGAGTGATGACATGAATGGTAAAAGGAGGGGGGAAGCAGTGGGAGACAAAGACAGAGGAAGAAGCTTGTTATGGTAAGAGTCACCAGCTGGCATTGTTACACGTAGTCTTAATGGTTATTTTCCTTGGCAGGTAAGCAAGTTTTTGTTTCAGGAAAAATATTGTGTGATTTAATTCTTATAAATGACTACAGAGGAATCATAACTAGAAACTGAACTAGAGACAATGTTAGAGATGAAAACTCTGAAAGAACTAGACAAGAAGGTTTGATTTTAAACTAAAAAAAAAAATAAAATTACTAGCTCTTCATGTTGACTTTGTTGATCCATGACTGATGTGTAGACAAAAAAAACTGAACTAGAACTACAAGCAAATCCAACTTTTTTTTTTTTTTTAAAGTAGTGAGATAATCTCTAAGGCCCTGACAGCTCCTATCCTTCAGTAGAAAAGCAATCTGATGATATCAGGAAGGATGTAAAGTCTGAAGACAAGAATTAAGTAAATGGAGGAAAGGAGTATGAAGTGGAAAAACAGAAACATTGGAAAAGAACAGGGAAAACATTAGATACAATCGATGGGTAGTGAAGCATATCTGCAAGTCAAGGCAGTCAATAGAACTGCAAACACAGAACAATGAAAATGACTCAAAATACCATGTAGAAGTGATATGCAGCCAAAATGGTGTAGGTACAACATTATACTGGATTTTTTTCAGTCTGTTCTAAAAATGTTAGCATATATAAATAACACAAATTGCACTAGAAATGAACACTTGGGGAGTAGAGTATTGCTGGGGCTGGGAAAGACTTTGGAGTAGAGGGTGCAGGAATATCTCCTACACACACTACTGGAGTTCAAGATTAATTCAAGGCTTCTTCCTTTCTCAGTTCTTGGTCATTAGTCCAGTGTTGGATTTGAATTCTCTACATAAAGCAAACAAACAAATGGCTTTTAAATTACTGCCCTCTTTCCAGAGAGCAAAATCCCTAATGAAGAAGTCCAAGAGATGGTCTCTGTGGCACACTGCTTACTATTCAAAAGGAAGCTGGGGAGAGAAGATGTAAACAAGTGTATTTCCACTCTTCTCTGAGTAGAACATGCACTGCGGGTTCATTCCAGATTTTCCTCCTTCCTCAATGACAAAACAAAAGCCTAAGAGTTCTTCATAGTTGAGTGCTCATGGAGCTTCCCAGAGAAGGTCATCTGTCACAGCCTAAGGTTCTCTTACAAAAAGTACACTTCAAGCCCCTCTAGATTCTTCTACAATAACAATAAGTTCCACTTAGTTGCATATGGTAGTAAAAATCCATCTAGGTGAGATTCTGGACCCCCTGGCATCAGACCTCTGACCTCCTTTTTCCTCAGTGGGCAGTCTCTGCTCTGAGCTGAAGCTGCAGCACAGAATAGTCCCAGGTGGAAAAAACCCAAACAAACTGAGAACTAAAACTCTGATTCCTAGCAAGGTTAAGTCAGCTAAGCTCTACAGCTAGCTGGGTGGCAGCTTTCCAGGGTGATGTCCTGGAGCAGGCTGTGCAGTATACGTGCAGCTGCTTCCTGGATGAGTGGCTGTGGAGACAGCATTGCATTTCCTCAGCAGCACCTGCTCTCCCAGCATAACCTCACTCATAGGGGTCTTTCAGCCCACTAAGGTTCAAATCATTTTTACCTTAAAGATTTCAACTAACAAACACTGCACAACAGTGAAAAAAAATGCAAGTAGCTGGTAGTTGAAAATAAGATTAAAAAAAAGAAAGAAAAGGTACATTTTAGAGAACTCAGGCTATTGGACATATTGAGCCTTTGGAAGATGAAAACAAGCTTGATCAGGAGAGAAGGACCATGCAGATTCCCAATGACTGCTCTTGGGTGACATGGGCTACCTTTGCTGTGGTGCTACACTGTTCTGCCTCTCAACATCTCCTGTTAAAAGGAGGACTCTTCTGTGTTCAGCTAGATCTTACAACCACCTCCATACCTCTTTCCTGTCCTTAGTCCTATTCCTCTTGCAGTCACTGCATAAAGAACTTTTAGGAACATACTCAACCACTGGGAAATGCCGGGTCCAACCCAGACTAATCTCATTTGGTTTCAGAGTCAGCTATTCAGCTGTGCTTAGCTCCCCTTCCCACTCTACCCTGGGAGCCCTTCCAGAACTACCTGCTCTTTGAAGGGCCATGTTTTTAAATAGCATTAGCTATTTTCAGCTAATCATGGCCTGCTCTACTTAAAAGCATATTACACCTGCTGGTATTTAAAGTAAATTTAAAAAAGGAAACAAAGCACTAATACATGCCTCTGCCCATCTGTTCTCACATCCACATGGGCTCATGGACCATTTAGTATCTCTTTTTAACGTAACAAGTAAGAAGTTATCTTGTTAACACAGAAGACTAAAAAGAACTATATCATATCTGAAGAATCGCTTTTAACAGAAAATATTTTTAACACTGTAGTGAAACTGGTCCTTCACTGAAATTTTTGAGCAACAGTTTATATTTCTGTACTAGTACTTTTCTAGGTCTGGATTCCATCTCTTCACATTTTTGCTGTTTGGTTTAGCTGATCCCAGTTACATTGTTCTCTTTAGTCAGTAAATTTAAAGGTCAGTATAATAAACATCAAAATCAGGATTATATCATGTGTTCTTTTTATCTGACTACTACCTCCCCACCACCTATCTGTAACTGTTCTGAGACTTGCATCTCATTGATACAAGCCAAGAGAGTGGAATCTGTGCCACCACTCAGATTTACTGCTTTGAGATGTCATTAGTTCCCAAGAAAGGAATGTTTTTCAGTTTACTGGAAACTGGGAAAACATGGTATGTAAAAAAGTACAAGGGGAAAAACAAGGAACAATGGTTGCTAGGAAATTAAGTGGAGTCAACAGGTATGATCATGTTCTTTCAGCCCTTGAAAAAGTATCTGAATCAAGTGCTGGATGAATCAAGTGCTGGATCACTTCCAAACTAAAGTAATAGTAGCAAGGTAGTACAGGTATACACCTTCTATACATTGTAGAGACCAGTGACACTGTGTATGTTTAAGTATGTTCAAGGATGGTCAAGTACATAAAAGATTTTCTTTCAAAAAATAAAAATGCTAACTGTGTAGTTTTAAAGAAGTATAACAATGAAAACTCAATGAAGAAGCACAAGAAACTCTCAAATCCTCTAGGCAAATGACACTATTTCAAAAATTTGCAAACCAGAATGCTCTGTATGCATATTAGAATCTTGACCCAAATGGAAAAGCCTCAGGGTACAGGTAATTTCCAGTTGTTCAAAAGGATCAATCCCATATCACTTGCATTTTCACAGCTGAAAATATACATTGATTATGAAATGGAAGTACCCATTTTAAATAGCATTTTGGTACTTAACTTAGGCTGTTCACTTCTAGTAATCTGCACATTTTGTCTCAGTTCTCTTTAATTTTGGCACATGCTTTTCAGGCTTCTTAGTGTGCATGGGAATTTATCTATGTGTTTCAAAGTTTTTCAATATTAAGAAATGAAGCAGAGAGGCTACATTTATGAAATTACAGTTCTAGACATATTAGTAACAACTCTTTCATTTGCCACTGAAATTTTGGAGATGGCCATGAACAAACATGAGCACAGGAAGATGAGACTTCAAAGGCAGACAGAAAGCAGGTCTTGAACAGACAGAACTCTAAAAATAAACTCAAACACCATATTGCTACTCACTTACTTTTTATTGGTAAAAATACCAGAACCATTTTTCCACATCTAAAGACCTATTCACCTTGCAGCATAGATACAACACAGTCACATTATGTTTTACAAATCAATGCTGTTAATCTAGTTTAACATCATACTTGCTATTTTTCATGAACTGAAGAGTTTGCCTGTGACTTTGTTCCAGGTCACATTCCAAAACCACTCAATTTTGCATGTATTAAGGACAAGCTCCTAACAAATGAAATCCTATTTTAACCTCTTACATGAGGGGACAGAATAACAGTTCTTCCACAAAGGGGAGTTTTGTTTGAGTATTATTTCCAAGGGCTTGACTTAAACCTGAGACCAATCATATGATGGTAGGTGTATTTTGCTCTTTGTTTTGGTGTGCAACCTAATATTTGCTTAGGCCAGTGATTTGAAAATCTATAATACATCATCTGTCTGTGAAATTTTTAATGAGTCAGCCTCAGATCATAGCTTTTGTTTTTGTTCTCTCTTATCAGGAGAGAGATGGAGTCCATGGAGGGAGATGATGACAATAAGCTCTCTAGAACATAACAAGTTGGGTGATTCAGCAGAGTGTCTCCACACACTGTAATTAAAAGGCAGGCAGACACATATTTTCAATAATGTGTAGGAAAGTGTTTTCTAATTGCTGGTTTTTTTCCAACTGAAATACACTTGTTTAACCTATAGTGCAATCCATCCCTTCCTACCATTATGTGTCATCAGTGAATCTGAAGGTTTATTCAAACTCTGTGCTATACTCCCCCGACCATTTCATATAAGGAAGATTTAAAGTGTTGTGTTCACATTTTGGAAAATTGTCTCAGGCAGTCTGTACAGGCATTTTCAATATCTTTACTAAAAAATGGAAAGAACGGACAAGTCCATTTGAAATCAGGACTTAGAACATTTAATGCTTATAGATGAAAGCCATGCTATCATCAGGTCCTATGTGGAGTATATGCATCTATTTACACCTCTCTGTGTAGGCGGAGTGGTTTGTTCTCACATATCCTTGCAATGATACATTTACATACAGAGCCTACTCACAGTCCATATCAACTCTGAAGCATTTGGCACCATGTTGCATTCTATTTAATGTTAACACTTATGTTAAGAAAGGATATACCAGGAATACAGAACAGCAGTGTAAAAGCACTGCTTTTAGTTTCTCTCCCTTTCTAGCTTGCTGTCACCATATTATTCTGTGCAACACAACATTAATTCATATTAAATTCTAACTCTTCTCTTTATAAAGTTTTGTTTTGTTTTGATTTTTTTAAATCCCTCTTATCTCCCTTGCTTTTATTTTGATGATTCCAAATGATCCAGTTGCTGTTTAGTTCTGGAAGATGTCATTACTGTATGAAAAGGACTTTTTTTTTTTTTTTTGTTCACTAGTATTTGTACAGATGAGTACATTTAGGTTTGGGCTCAATCTAGTGTTCCAGAAGCACACTTTTCATGACCTTTGCCAAAGCAATTATGTTGGCTAAATTAACTGAAGAACCCTTCTACTGCTGTTGATTCAGGGGATCTTGAATTTTCAACCACTTTTCAGCAAAGACCTAGGAAACAGTTGCTAGATTGAGATTAGGATGTGAAATTAAGTCAAAAAATAGCAATCAGCACAAAGAGAAGCATATAATTTTAGTGGGTTTTTTTCCTCACAAGTATTAAATAAACATTCCTTTTAAACAAATGGATTCTTTCAGTTGTAACTTAAAACATGTAGAATAACCATATATAGTCAAAAAAGGAAAAGGGTGAAGAGTTGCCCA
Organism: Climacteris rufus; assembly: GCA_013398175.1. Classification (NCBI taxonomy): domain Eukaryota; kingdom Metazoa; phylum Chordata; class Aves; order Passeriformes; family Climacteridae; genus Climacteris; species Climacteris rufus. Next base: position 1,560,182 of record VZRZ01008030.1, read on the forward strand.
AGAAGGAGAAGAGTTCAATACTGGTATTTTAACCAGTTTTGAACCTGCGTTGTTAGCATTTAGGTTTCAACAACAGCCTAACAGAGACTCCTCTCCTATTTTTTTTTTAATACTTTGTGTTAAAGATTATTTTACTGATGAAATCATGGTGGAGCTTAAACTCTTAAAAAACATTATTCCCATTACCAAATATTTTTCCTATGATCAATGTTGACTGAATAAAGCCTGAGGTTGCAGAGGAGCTTGCACAGAAGAAAATTTTGCTGCAGTTTATTTTGTTCACAACTAATGAGAGGGGTAAGAGCTCATCTGTATGATGACTCTACTTAGTGATGTTCAGGCCCAAGCTTTTATTGAAAGAGCCCCAGGGTGTAACAGGTAGATTAGGTGAACAAACCTCTGCTAGGTTTCTGGTGCCTACTCAGTTTACAGTCAGCAATAAATATTAAAGATCATCCTGGCAGGTCACACAAACAGCCTCTGGCCATATGTACAGTGAGGGTTTATTTCTTTAATCAGTCACTGGTAACATCCCATGGACCTGCTGCACCAACAGTGTCCTCAGGCTCGACAGTCAGTGCTGGGGTGTGAGCAAAGGTGGCTCACACTGGCTGCAGGAAGAAAGGGCAAATCACTGCTTGTATATAATGGGTCTGTCTGGGTTCTTGTGCCCACAGAGAGGCAAACGACAACCCTCCAGTACAAACAGGGACACACATCCTATGAGATCACTTTTCCTCTTGACACAGATTTACCTCTTGATTCCCAGTCTTCCTGACAATTCCTCTGCACACCTTTAAAGCACTGAGAGTATCTAATGTTGAAAGCAGGCTTGGTCCTGCTCCTAATGAAATCATTAGTAATGTTGCCACTAACATTGATAGGAACAGGACTGGGCCTTAACTCACGTGTATCATGTTTCCTGAAATATTAGCTAGACCATGAGTTACAGAATGTCATATGGTGTCCCTGACAATCCCTGTCCCTTCACGAGCTATTTATCTCAAAAAAAAATCACCTTGTCACTCCTGATATGCTTTAGCTTACCAAAGTTTAAGGGACTTCACAGACTTTAATTGAATGAAGTCTATAAATAATTATCATTTCCTGCAACTGGAGTTGAAAAGGTGGCTTGGAAAAGATCTTCCTTTTGTTTTGAAATTGTACTTGCTTTCTTCCTGGCTTCTTTAAGAAGTTCACAGCACAAAAGCTGACTTTTTCATTGTATTTTTGGATCATGATATTTGACAGGTCTTGAGGTTCTTTTATGTACAGGGAAGAATCTCCTGGCTGCCTCATGGAATGAGCATTAGCTCCCACAATTTAACAGCTAAAACCTCAACAAACCCACTTCCTTCCTTCCTCCAAACTACTGCTGGAATAAAATAGATGTGAACAAGGGCACCAAAGGTGAAGAAATAAGAAATCTGCCTGGTATCCTTTCCATTCCCAAAGGCATTTAAAATACAGCTCCCTTAAGAGCCTTTTCTTCTACCCCATGTGAGCAAGTTGGGTGGAGTAAACATGTCTGTGCAGTGATAAACCAAAGAGAGCCATGTATCATTTCATCCCGAGGGAACGAGCATCTGGTGCATCACAGATTTGTCAGGAATTAGGTTGGGAGTCACAGTGCTATGTTTTTTAATCTTGTTTGACTTAAAACTGTGTTTTGTAATCAGTGTAATAGAAAGGCACCGCTGAGACACAGGGATTAGCTGTAGAGAAGAAAAACAATAGTATACACAGTGCTTTGATGTGCTTCTATTTGAATTAGAAAGTGGAGCTTTAACAGCTCAGAGAGCTGCATGCAAAATCTCACCTTAGCAATCACTCTGTCCAGCACATGAACTTCTTGCAAAGCACTGTCAAAGTCAGACAGAAACAAACTGAGCAATTTAGAAGTGCAATAGAGGATTCAGTGTGTAATAAATCACAAGAAACACCAATCATAATGACTGGCTACAGGTATCATCGTTGCCAAGCATGTGAGTAGAAGGGAGCATTTAGTAAAGAAAATGAAATGTCTAATAGAAGATTTTTAATGAAAGAATGCCTACTCTTAATTAGAGAGAGTGGAAGGGGATCAAGGCAAATACTACATATGACTTTAGACTGTTTTTGTGTGATTTTTTTGAATCCTGGCTTATGAACACAGACAGCATGATCATGGAGACCTTCCATCTGCAAAACGTAAACTGGGATTTATCACCCTAGAGGAACTGCCACTGTAGAAATGCCTGTTTCAACATTGTTAAAAGCTGAACATATTTGGCAGAAGAGTAAAGCATTAGGAATTCTTTAAAAACCATCTTTTGATCCAAACTAGTATTGTAAATAACACAGCAGCAGCTGCAAAGGATTCTATTTTCTACCATGAACTTGGTAGGCAGAGACTTTTCTTTCCATAAGTACATTGAAAACTTGCTGAGCTGATTCCATGAAGCTTATACACATTTGTAAAACCAAATAAAAGCAATAAAATATGCTTATTATTGTTATTATTTTAGTGGATCTGCTCCTACACATATTACACTAGCGAAGCCTTCTAAATAATAAAAGTTTTGCAAGAATTTAAGAGCCAGAATCAAATCTAAGTCTGCCCTGAATGGTTCCTTTCTGCTGACAGTTGAGTTATAGACCATCAGAATTAAATGGAAAACAAAAAATGTTTAATTTGGAGTTTTTCAAATTAAGTTTTAAGGAGTGAACATGCCTCTTCATAACACATAAGCTCCGAGAAAGCAGATGGTCTGAAAAAAAGGACTAATGAGACTACTTTTGGAAAGCTGTTTTAGGCTGCATCAGTGAGAAAGATCCAGAAGTTTGACTTAAGTGAAAAACCCAAGACTGTACTTGCTGAGGTGATCATCAGTGAACCAGTGATCAGTTCAGCTGTGGCCAGTTCTGTTTCTGTCCATGCTCAGCCACATCCCTTTCTTCAAGTGCTAAACAACTGAATACCTCGTTCATTACTCAGCCTACAGTGATATACGACCTAAACAAACACTATTCTATCTCTCAAGGCATTGTTCTTTCCTGCTACCAGAGGCAGAGACTTCATTTTTCCTCAGTAGCTTATTCTTCAACTAAACAAGCAGAGTTCCTTAGCTCACAGAAGGGACTAAAATCCACACCATTGCTTTCTAGGAAAGGACTCTTGAGACCCAGCTGCAGACTGCCACAGTGTGGGTGCATAGCAGGCACCTCTCTCCTCATCGCTTTGATACTGCAGTGGGCCTGTATCCATTAGAGACAACTGAGTAAAGTTACTTGCTAGTGTGAAGTAATGAATTTAATTCTTATTACAAAAATATGGAATTGTCCTTTGAGCAAGGAGTACAACCCAGACCACCTCCATCTTCTAAGGAACCCAGGCTATTGACATGGAAAAGATGTCTCCACTGAACATGAGAAGATAATTGGTTTTTCTCACCTAAGCTGACTTCAAGCTTTTCTTATTCAGGGCCTCGCAAAAATGAAGTTACTGCATGGTCCACTGAAACCTCTAGGAACTGACCAGTTCAGACATTAAACTTGCCTCTTTTCCTTTCCACAAGCCAACAGTTTTGCTCATAACTCAAATCTTTTTAATGATCAGGAACACCAAATTGCCTCATAAAGCACGTGAGTTTGGGCGGAACGCCTGCAGGAGCTCTCCTGGGAAGGCTGAGTGCTTCCCATGCCCAGTAATGAAGACAGTCAGGTACAATAATATGCTGAAACCATACAGGAAATGTAATTGTTGTTAAGAAAGTTTTACGCTACTCCTGGCAGCAGTCCAAGATAAAATACACTGTTTTCATTTACATAGAAATTCAAAGGCTGTCTACACAGGGACAATGATGGGTCTCAGCAGAGAATTGATGGAAATTGTGAATCTAGAAACATGTACAAGGAGAACTTTGATTTTCTTCTTTTATGGGACTCAGGGAACAAAGCAATTAGCAAATATTTGGTATATTTAAGACCAAAAAAAAAAAAGATGTCTTATCTTCCCTTTGATCTGTCACAAAAACTTTGCCCTTCTTAACACTGTTGGCCTACACACACACCTTAATCTAATTCTGACTTCTGTGAAACTTTTACTCAATAAAACAAATTTTCACCTGTTGTACAACTATTCTGTAGCACAGGTACCTTGTTTGCTGTATCTAGAGTAACATCAAGGTAGTTGGGGTGGATGGCTTATTCATTAGTAGAAAAAGTATTTTTATATATATATATATATATATACACACACCCCCCAAAGTTGTTGTTTCAGGTCATCTGAGCATGTGAAAACCTATGTGGATTAAACGTGTGTTTAAAACCTAGATCTCAATGAACAAGTGACATATAATATAAAAACCTTTTAATCAGGAGCAAAGGCTGGACACGGTGCATGGCCTGTTCTGGTCACTATCCATGGACAGAGCACATTTTAGCATATGCTAAAAAAGACTGTTGGATCCAGTTAGAGAAACTAGTATTATTTTTCCAACATTGTTGTTGACAGACTGCCATTCAAGAGCACTATATGTAGGTGACCAGAAAAGTAAACACAAGGAATATCTTATAATCTACTTAAATGTGACATTCCACACCACCTATCCTTTGACCTTTCTAATTCTCAGATGGAGATCAGAGAGGTCACCCTTCGTACTTCCAAGGTAAATTCAATGAGGTTATGCCAATTTTCACCTGAGATTTGGCTCACTAAATATGAGACTAATGGCTTCAGAAAAAACTTCAGCCTTGGCAGCAATAGTGAATACTGTTTCATGTTAGTTATGTATACCTCACACACTTAGCTCTAACTTACTGTAAATAGCATGAAGAGTGCTTTGTTGCTGAATAATTTATTACCCATTAAATACGGCCCAAGGCAATAGAGTTTTCAAGTTCTACAAAGGCCTTATATATTTCCTGCTGTTATAATTATGCAAAGGAAATACTGACAGTCTGAAATATGAAATATAGATTATCCATTCAGCCACAGTTCAAAGATGTATTGCATGTGAGGGTAGTGAGCAAAGACAAACATCATATGTACTCATATAGTAGGTATGGTACCTGTTTAAGTATCTTCTTTCTGTGTAGCAAAGTTGTAGAACATGAAGAGCCTTTCTGTTACCCCAACAAACTGGCATGGCTGACACTACTGACTCATATGCCCTTTAAAACCACTTTTTTTCGTTTTTTTTTTTTTGTTTCCTGGTCTCACTTTATCATTTTTTTCATGCTTAGTGAGACATAAAAATCCCTTCACTGAACATCTTTCATCCAAGCAGCTCAAAGAATACCACATTAAGGCTCACAGCACCTCTGTGAGGAAGGCAAGAGGTACCTGGAGATTTTTTTCACATACTAGAAGGTGTATGAATCTCTGAAGCAGAGGATAGTAATGTCTGAGAAGCAGTGTATCTCAAGATTATTCTTAAACAGCATAATATATTGATCTGAAAAGGTACTGCACAACAGGTCAAGAAAAATACTCAATACTTGTGCTTAAATTAGATGTGTAGATTTGTTAAAGCTACATGTTCTTAAAATATCAGGTGATTAAAAGTTTCACTTCTACACCTCAAAGAACCAAATATTTTAGGAAATCAGGATCCATGGATTCTGAAGTCCCAGTGAGATGTGAAGAAAATACCAGAAAATGTGGATGGGTTTTCAGCTACGGACAAATTTTAAGAATACTTTGCAATTTTGCAACTTTCATCAGAGTTCAAAATACAATATAGAAGTTATGAAGCACATTAGTTCTGTGTTACAAGTGAGGATGTTATGCACAAACAGATGATGTGACTTCCAAAGGCTGATAAAAAACTAGACTGGCACAAATAGGAAAACCCTGCTGGCTTCCTAGCCCCTACTTCTTATACTGGGTCATATTTTCTCTCCTATAATTTTTAGAGAGACTTATGCACCCCTTTTTGAATCTAGGCAAAGATATGCATTGATCTTAAAGTTGGAAGCTCTAACCTAGGATTTATTCTTTATTTTTTAGAAAGTCATCAGGTGTGGGATGAAGATTTTGAGAATTATAAACATGTAGATTCAAACATATTTTAATAATTCAGGAGTGATTCTTTTTTGTGTGTATGTATTTATGTTTCTGTGCTTTTGAAATGGAAGGCTTTCAGAAAACCCACACCTTTGGTAGGAAGTCTGCTAACTTTTCCAGATCTACCCAAAACATCCCTGTCCAAATGGAATTATGAAACTTTCCTATGTTGTATTTGTGATGTATCATATTATCTATGGAGATGATGCATCATAAGATTTCTGCTATTTTAGAGGATGGGAATAGAAATGGTTTGACAATAATGACATGCCAACATTCTAATACAAAAGCTACTTGTGCTGAGTGACATTCATATCTGAATGTCACATCCAATGCACTTTATTCTATACATGGCATAGATATATCCTGAGTCATGCAGTCATGGAACTTCACACTTGCTATAATACTGTGTGAAAGGAAAACAGGCTGAGAAAGCAATTCCAGGCTTTTATAATGAGGGTAGGTTGGATTAAGTTTAACTGAATCAGAAGTGCACTGTAGCCACTGGGAGGGGAGACTGAGAGAATGCATTATTGGCACCTGTGAAAAATAGCAAAGTGTTGTTTGACTAAATGGCAGATTTAGGGAAGGGGTCTTGATTTGCCCATACAGCCTCTCTGCTCTTCCTTGTACTTAAGCATTACGATTGAGTATTTAATTATATTGATCATGTACAATTTCTTTTTTAAATTCTGCAGAATCACTGCCTCATTTAGTGGGTGGTACTCAGTAAACAAGGCAGCTGTTCAATATTCCTTTTTATCCACTTCATTCACTGTGTGTGGTCTCATGCCTTATTTACTTCACACAATCCCAAATCAGCCCTGGGTCTGGAATTATTCACCAAATAGTATGTGATTATGCAATTAAAGACTGTATCAAAACACACAAAAGGGTAGAATTAGGATCGCACACAGTTGAATTTAAGTTAGTTGAATTCACTACATTTTCTGTGCTTGATATTTCCACCTTAATAATCTTCTTTATGCAGTTTTGCTTTTATTTTTGTTAATCTTCTGAGGAAATATCTGCCGTGGACTTTTGTAAACCTCAGTTACCAGAACTGCAGAATTGTGGCTTAAGTTGTGAATGGTTTGCTGTGTGGAGCTAAAAAGTCTTAATTCTCAGCATATCCCCTTAAGAGTCTCAGGATTTTCTCTTCTGGGTCATTGCTTGATGCAGCATCATCATTCTTTCCTATGCCATTCTCCTAATGGAGCTTTCTGAGAAACAACTTCACCTTTGCTGAAGGAGTAAAAAAGGTTCATTGTAGATCTTACCTAATTATAGCACTGTGCCTTACACAAGGAAACCCACACGGGTCTGGAGAGAGATGACACATCCCATTCAACAACGCCTGGCCATATGGGGGTACCTCAGGTACGATGGCATCCCTGAGCACAAACTATGGCCTGTGCTTGTGGCTTACCAGGGTCACTCTTTCTTCCTTGCTCAGCAAACAAAGGGTATACACTGACCCTCTATAATGTAAGAGATAAAAGAACTATGCTGTCACCTACTGCATTTCCACTGTGGTTTTCACACATTTTCACCCCATTTCCATGTATAACGGATTTTACTGTCAGCAAGGCTGTTTTTGCATGCTGCATTTTTCCCCCTTTATTTAATCCAAGTCTAATTATACCCAAGTATGTCTAATTATATCTCCTAATAGCAGGCTCAATAATTTCCAACCCTTCTTGGCTTTTACCCTGTTCAAATATTTAAAACCAGGGCCAGAATCTCCTCTCATTTCTACTGAGCTATGTCAGTGAGTAAAATTTAGCTTAGACCAATGGAGCCACAGAGTCACAGTAGGTGCAATGTGGTGTGACAAGAGGGGAACAGCTCATACCCAGGATAATCCTAGGATACAATCACTTTGGTAATTGAGGCCTAAATGGGTTCAATTTGGCAATTTTCCATAACCCAAATTTCTGAGGTTTTGTGGGGTCTGGGAGAGAGGAGGTGGAAGGGAGCAGGAGGATTAACTCATCAAAGGGTAAACTGATTATTTTGAATTTCAAGTGCAGAGGCTTTGGTAAATGAATGCACAAAGGGCTCCAAGCCCACACTTAGAAGCACTGGGTTGTGGGCACTATAAAGGGATAACTGTTAATTAATTATTGTCACATATGTTGTGTGGATTGTTAAACCACAGTTATTTTACACTAGGGTATAGCTGGAAATGTCACCCTTGTTCTTCCTTTACAAGACCTGGTAAAAAACACAGATCAACATTCATCTAACTTGAGTAAAGTAGCCTGTGTGCTGGCTACTGGTCACATTTTTTCCTCTTTATGTTGGCTGTCTTCCTAAACCTATTGCAAAATTCAGTGTCCTGCACTTACTACCACTGCCTCCTCTTCCTCCTGTTCCACCTCAAGCTATGAATAAAGGCAGCTGATTTTCTGCAACTTTACATATTTTAAACTATGTAAATTTACTCCAAAACCACCGAACCAAGGCCTGACCTTGCCAGTGGCCTGGAACTGATCACACAGAAGGAAGCCTAAGTAATCTCATTGACCAGCATCCCATATCAAATATCCCATACCAAAACTGAAAAGGTAAAGTAACATAAAAGGTGCCTTTCTGTTTAACAGGGGCTGAAGTACTTGTTTTGAAGTAAACACAGCAGAATATCTGAAATTCTTGTTTCCTACCATTGCGGGGAACAGTTATCTCTTAAAATTATTAGGAAATTACATCTTTGGAACTGGATGTTGAGGAAAAAAAATCTATAAAAATAATTTTAGTCAATATTCAAAGATTTCAGGATCTATTACAGGAGCTCCTTTGGAGACTTCATAAAGATTGGTCTTAAAGCATGCATATTTTGAACAATATAGTATGAAAATATATTAAAAGTACAGCATTTCCACTTTTGTCTTTGTCTCAGACTGAAATGCCCGAGAACATATAGGCGAATTAGCATATGTGTAAGTTTAAATTAATTTTCAAATACAGCTCTTAAAGAACCGTCAACTTGGTATCTTTCCTTTTTATGTACTTTTGTAAGAGGGCTTTGTAAGAGAAATATCAAACCCAAGCCTCAGGGTTGGGTCCAGTTTGCCAAAACAATACAACATTACAGCAGGCACATCCCATTCCTTGATTGTCCCTTTCCAATCAGACCTTAGTCAGGATCTTAGCAAACACAAAAGTGTCACCTTCAGCTGAAACTGACCCTGAAAGAAATGCAGGAAACAGGACAAAATATCACAGTATGTTTCTTCTGCTCTTCTCCTCTTTGCCTAGATCAATCTCTGGTGCCACCAGAAGAATTAGCATTTCTTTATATTAATTTGATTGTTTGACAACTTCATTTTCTAGTCTCCAGATGAAGATATGTGAATTGCACTGACCAGAAGAGTGGACATCCAACTGCTCTGAACCACTAACACAGCCAAAACTTACTGAGATTTCCTCTCTCAGCTGCATTTCAAACAAGGCATGTGGAAGGGAAGAAGTAGGACCGGAAATACTTTATCCTGACATTAATAATTAATTGTCTTCATTATACAGCATATTATTGTCTATTATATTAATGTCTTCTTTATATATCTATATATACACACACACACACACACATATACATATTTGTGTTCCTAAATGACAGGAACTTGGAGTTGACTGTGTTTTCACAGAGAATTCCATAGATAACTTCTTTTTTTTTTCAAATTAGTTATTCAAAACTCACTGTTTTCCAAAGGAATGAAGTTGCAGACCTGCCATTAGTAAACATTCTTTGAAACGGATTTTTTTTCTTCACCCTCCTATCCCAAATTTCTGAAAACAATTCACTTGGAAAATATGGTAGGTCAAAGCCTTGGGTTTGGATGGCAAGGTTTTGGTAGCAGTGAGGCTACAGGTTGGCTTCTGAGAAGCTGCCTGAAGCTTCCCCCATGTCTGAGAGAGCCAATGCCAGATGGCTCCAAGACGGACCCACCACTGGCCAAGGTCAAGCCTGTCAGTGATTGTGGTAGCACCTCTGGGATAGCAGAGTTAGGAAGAGGAAGAAAAACCATCCAGATGACAGCCACAGAGAGTGAGGACTGAGAATATGTGAAAGCAACAGCCCTGCAGACCCCAAGGTCAGCGCAGAGGAGGGGCAGGAGGTGTTTCAGGCACTGGAGCAGAAATTCCCCTGCAGCCCCCTGTGCAGCCCATGGTGAGGCAGCTGTGCCCCTACAGCCCATGGAGATCCATAGGGGAGCAGAGATCTACGTGCAGCTCCTGAAGGTCCCCACACTGGCACAGAGGAAGGGCTTGAGGAGTCCTTTCCCTCCCTGAGAAGGAAGAAGCTGCAGAGACAATGTGTGATGAACTGACTGCAAACCTCACTCCCTGTCCCACCGTGCCTCTGGAGGGGAGGAGGGAAATAAGATCAGGAGTGAAGCTGAAAGTGTGTAGAAAGAAGGGGTGAGGCAAAGGTGTTTTAAGGTTTGGTTTTATTTCTCATTACCCTACTCTGATTTTACTGGCAATAAATTAAGCTAATTTCCCTAGGCAAAGTCTGTTTAGCCCATGAAGGTAGTATTTGATGAGTGATCTCCCCCTGTCCTTTCCTTACAGCTTGCATTTGTGCTTCTCTGTGCGTACCAATTTCATCCAGCATCATGGAGATCTTATCTGCGAATTTCAATAGAATCCCATGATTCCCATGCACTACTTAAAATGCATCTAAACATACCGTTTTCAAGTTTGGAGTGATTCTTTGCTTGAAGGTTTGCTCATGGTTCTGCAGTAATTCCAAACTCTGCAGAGGCTGACACAGATGCTTTATTCTTTGAGTGAAACCTCTGCAGGTCTGCAGGCTAAGTTAGCAACAGTTGATGAGCTCCTGATACAACCAGTAGGTTTATATATGGATCATGATAAATCTTCCAACAATATAATACCATGTTCCAAAACTTTGGGCTCTGCATTAACTTTGCACTATTTTATTTTCAAAAAGACTTCTTGTATTCATTCTGCTCATAATTTTTACGGTTGGCATGGTAACTGCCTAAAAATGTGCTAGAGGCATTACAGCTCCAAGCTTTTCTTGTAGCCTATGATGCTTAATCAAAAAGTTTGCAATACATCCCAGTACTGTAAGTGGTAAAGCTAAAAATATTGCTCTCTTCAGAGCATAAACAACTGCGACATGCTTTCAGAAAGAGTTTGTGCTTACAATGAAATGGAAAAACACCAGCACTTACCCCTTTATCCACTTTGCACTTCAACACTGTACAGCAGTCCTGGAAGTCTTGAATGTCTTGTATTGAGTAAATTTTTCCCTTACAGCACTATATTCTTTTAAGATTGAGGTAAGGATGTAGGTTGAAAGAGTTTGCTCTCTTTAACATGTGACAAAGATCCTATTTAAAGCCATGATACTTCAAATGCATACACATGTAGGGATTAGCACAAAAGTGAAGAGTAGCTCTGAACTCGTGGGGATGACTTACAATAGTGGTAACATTTATGTTCTGCTGTCTACAGAATTTGGGCTCAGCCTTTATATACCATTCTGGTGGGTAAATATTTTCTTAACTGACTTAAACGACCGGTATTGTAAATATTCAATATTTATTAGAAGACACAGAGGCAAAGTCAAAGAAGGACGATGGGGACTGTGAAACCACCACAACTTGATGCAGAAACATTTAATGCCAATGGAGAGCTTACCTGCACACAGCTGGTACACAGTGTACTGATGATAGCTGTGGTAATGGTGGTGCAACCAAAGCTGACTCTGAAATTATTTAGATTTGCCAGAAAATCCACGCTGCAAAGCCTTACAATCTTAATATCTGACAATTTCAATGTTGATAGAAGTCAGAGGTGCTTAGAGCTTCTGATGATCAGGTTTCTCAGTGACTTGGGTAATTTGCATTTGAAAACCTTGCTTTGAATGGTCTGGCCACAACACTTTCTGTTGTACTCTAATGAGACTAGGAAAGGCTTTTTGACTGTCATGCACAGCTCTAAAGAGTGTATGTGTATGTCTGTATATTTTTTTTCTGGTCTCAAGCAACAAACAATTTAATTACAACAGAGGAGGATAAATTTTATGGTCCCAACCTTTTGGATACAGTTACAGTTTCCTTCTCTGTACACCACCAACTTTTTGCAATCCCTTTGATAAGACAGAGGTAAAAAACAAAAAAACAAATTCCATCTTCCCCAAGCTGAAGTAAAGATACATCCATAAGAGTGATGGTCTTGTGGAATATAAACACATCAAATACTCCAGAGTGTGGAGGTTTACTTTTGTTAAGGAAACACTATGAGCTTGTTTGCAAGAGAAAACTTCATTCACACATGTAAAAGTAATGATTATACTGGTGTGAGTTCAGGCTGTTCATACAGGATTGTAAGAATAGGCTCTTAAACAGCATCCCATTCATTTTTTTTTATTAATCTAGGTTTCTTTTAGGAACAACTTTTAAATATTACTAAATCTTGCATTTTCCCAAGAAGGCATAATTCTGCTCTACCTTAAAGCTTTAAAGTTGCTGAAAAATACTATTTATTATTTCATAATTTCTTTTTACTGTTTAATCTAATTTTCTAAGGAATAAGGGCCAATGTAACCATGATGTACTTACCTGTCCATCACTCTTACTATCATTCTATCTGCTTGACTTCACAAATAGGTTTTGGATCTCTTGAAAAACTTCAGAGAAATAGAAATTTCAGAGTTATCATATTGCTAGAAGTGTTTTGGAAACATGGAACTGTGTAGGACAGACTATGTTGTTAGCTTTCCCAATGGCAATAACGATGAAATATGAACTCCCTCCTGATTACACAACAGAACATCCACACGACAAAACAGAGGTGTCACAACCATTGCAAAAATTTCACTGTGAGATTGTTCCTTAGTTGATGTTACAGAATCTATTTATCAGTTAGTGCCTCACTGGCATGGTTTCACTGAGCTGTAGTAAGGGCTGAAATTTTAGTGGAACTCATTTGAAAAGTTTTCCTCTATTTCCTGTTTATTGCTTGAAAATATTCCATAATTTTGTAAAGAGGCTAATTTTAGGTCCATTTTGATTGTGTACAACTTTGTCTACTACATATTTCTGTCCCATGAATGTAATGGCCATTGTTTGAGGAAATTGGGGTCTCCTGTAAATGCATGTGTTAGGAAAACCTCCATACCTCCATTTTTTTCAATACTCAGGTAGGTTGTCACCTGACACTAGGAGGACATAGGCACCATTCCAGCGTTGAGCTCCATCCAGGGCAAAGGTATGGCTGAACTGGGACTCTGGGACTTCCGTGGATGGCTCTGTGATTACCAGGCATTTTAACATCATTCAGTGGAAACTATAAAAAAGGCACTTCAAAAACCCTTTACAATTAGGTCTTCTGAAATACAAGAGAATATCTGTGGAGGCATTTTCATAATGGTGAGCTTCTGCTTTTACTGGAAGAGGCAACCTTTCAGTTTGGAGAGAAGAGGGAACTAGATGGGAGTTCTGTTTTCCAGATCATGTCCAATTCACTTCAAAAAACCAAGTGTACAATTAGGTACCTCTGGCTCTTAAGACGGACGAAATATCACCTCAATTACTGGTCAAATCATAACAGAAAACTATTAAAATTATGTCAAGCAAATTTTAGAAATATTAATTAGGAAAAATTAAGAATAAACCTAGAAGAAGTGGCAATTTAGTGTTTTTATATATTATAGTGTTTTTAGATATTTTGCCATTCCTTGCTCTGTGCAACTACTGCTTCACAAAAATGAGACATGCTTTGCAGTTGAATTGCTCTTTAAACAGAGGAAATTCCCAGGAGCTGCATGTTTAACACAGAGGTTGAATTCAAGGTGGTCGTTCCTCTGACTCAAATTAAACAAGATGGTGGCTCCCATGACAAGAAGAAAGGCAGTGATCCTACTTCCCCACGACTCTGAGTGACAACCTAATCCTGAATAATTATAGTCTTGGGATGACAATGCTTTAAAATCACTACCTTTCATTTGCATATGCCTAAAGTAAAACAAAAAGCCAGGTTTTTTTTAAAGGTTAAACTATTATGCTTTGAATACATATTTTCCATTTAAAATGTAATTTTACATATATAGCATGTGGGATACTTTATCAAGGAGATTGCAGGGGTTATCACAGCTTCTTCCTTACTTTGCAACTCTTTGGTGGCAATATTCAACTTAATTTATTTGATTCAACAGTTAAGATTTTCTGTTAAATGCTATCTGTGCTGCATCAGCCAAGAAAGCCTCTCTTCCTTTGATGGCTTTGATTCCTGCAAGAGAACCTGAGATACAAACAGCCTCAGACCTTGAAGACATGTAACCATGTCTATCCTTAACAACATCAATGTGAATTTACATATGTTAGTAAAATATGTGGATATGGGCCAGGGTAACATCGAGGGAAATTTGCCAGGTCCTAATTGAGCAATAAGGCAGGGTGTAGACTCTGATCCCATGCTTTGGTATGTTGCTAGGCAAAGAGCAAAAGCTCTGTACTATCCCTCAACAAGGTGTGCTGTCATTGCACAATAACTCTGTCCTGTACACTGGGATGATTATAGAGTGCTATTTTCAGCATGTAGGAGATACTTTATTTATGTATATTTTATTCTGCTGACATGCAGAGGAAATAGCTGCTTGGTAAATGTCATGTTATAGTAAGTGTATGGCCTATTTTTAGCTAGACAATAATGTGAAAGGTGCTGTTCTTTATAGGCCACTGTGGGAGTGAATGGTCTTGCATACAAAGGCTGGATGGAAGACTTTAAAAAACCAATGCCTTGTTCCTGCTATGAACTGTGAGCATGCAGAATCCTACCTACGCTTGAGAGTGAGGAAAGAGGAGTTCAGCGCCTTGCTACCTCTCAGATGGGAAGCATACCTATAGCAAAAAATTCCCAATGCATTTTGTGAGGTAACTCAGGTTATGTAAAAAGACAACACTACTACTTGGAAACAATTTCTCATAGGAAGCAGCATGAAATTGTTTTCAGCTTCACAGTTACTTGTTTGTTTTGCTAATCCTCCCAAAGATTAATAAAGGAATGATGACACAACAGCAAACTGTAAGCACAGGAAGCGACTATTGCCTAAAGCATCTGGATATGATTATGTAAACACAATGTAATAAGAAAGCTGAGAGATTTAACTTTTGAAATCTCTTTTATTCCCTTCTAAAAAAACACCCTCTCAGAATATTTACCTTATTCCCCAAGTAGCCTTTGAGTTGTTAAGGCACTGAAATTTTCACTGCAAGTTCCTTGCTACTATTGATCAATCTACCTTAGATTTGATCTTTTATCCAAACTTTTCCTGGCATGTATTCTGGTATCTGACCCTTTAATTTGAGAGAGAGGTGTCATTAAAATTGAAGTGGACATTTTGTGTCTAACTGCTATATGTACGATTTCCTTCTACCCCCTCATAAATACAATCAATATTTTGAACATTTATGACATGCTATATTTTTTTTGTCACTGAAACAGTGACCTCTTCTTTAAGAGCATGAAGTTGAACACTATTCACAGTGAGCCAAGCTAGTCACATCCGCCGACAACTTTGCTACTAACTAAAATTCCCAAGACATAAACCTTTTGAGAATACTGTTTTATCACATATAAATGTTAGCAGTTTTCATATTCATTCTACTAGTTTTGAGCTTTTTTCCTCCCTTAGTAATTTCATTTTGTACAGAGTGCTAGCTGTGCAGGGCAATATTTTTTTTAGCCCTTTTGTTCCAAGTAAGGCTTTCAGTTTTATTAACAAATTGCCTTAAATCTGTACTTTGTATAAAATACGTACTAAACTCATGTGACCTCTTCATCATCTCTCCATAGACAATCATGCAAAAGACATTCAGAAAAATGCAGATGAAGATCAACGCTTCAGTAACTTGAGCATTTTATTAAAGCAAGAGAAATATGCACCTTTATACTTATCTGATAATGTAGAATGACAGGAGAGTGCAGAAGGGAGAAGCAGGAATGGTTCCTGCCTGGCACTTCTACAGCATCCCCTGCAATGAGCAGAAAGTCCTGCTTAGCCTCAGTAGCTCTTGGCAGAACATGGTCATTGCAGAGGTCTCTTCAGTAAACTTAGGTTTCATATTCTGGTAGTACTAGGGTAGGCTACAATTTGGCAGGGTAGGTTTGTTTCATGAGGCCACCAAACACATTTCTCCAGTGGGAGGAGTAAAAAGAACCCTCTCTTTTCCTCTGGCTTTTGTTGTTTAAGCACAAGGCTGAAAGAGCCACCAAAGACACGAGGCCAAACACAAGACACCATTGACTTTTTTTTTTTTTATTTTGTCCAAAGCACCATTTTAGCTGAAATTGTCCAAAAGGAAACACATAACATGAGGAAACACATAACATGAGGTTAAGACAAATGTCTGTCAGGGGTATTTTCAATTCAGTTTGCTGGAGTCTGATAAGGTTATAAACAACAAAAAACACTGTTCCCCTTGACTAACACAGTCAACCTTAACATCAGACAGTCAACTAACTTTGCTCACAATTTTAATAAGGAATTACTGACAGCCAGACTATTACATTTTTGCCCATAGTATTAAGTTATAATAGATAATTACATGTATCAAGATGGGCAACTATTTTCTTTGAATGAATACTACCCTTTCCTTTTTTTTTTTTTTTTAATTTAGGTAAGATACAAGAAATGTTAAAAATGAGTAGTCATTCATTATATAAAGCAGCAGCTGAGCGGTAGGTGGAGGAATGGTTGCTTGTTCCTACTCCTAAGCAAACACACATACAGCTTCATTTTTTAAATTAATTTTATTTTGATGGCAAAAAGGGGATCTCTAATGACATAGAGTTTCAACTGGTAAATCTTCTTTGCAGTTTTTCCTCTTTAATCTCTGAAAGCTGATGTAGTTCATTCCAATTGCCCACAGCATCAGCTTTATTCTCTTGAAAGAACTTGCTCTCTTTTTAGTTTTCCTTTAATGTTTTGAGCCCTTACCAGAAATGGTAATCTTCTTAAGGTGTTGGCAGGAGCCACAAAATATACCAAAACTAAAGCTCATATCTAAACAAGTATCCCATTATCAGGACCACCCAAGTGATTCAGTTTTGACACAGACACAATATACTCCTTTATATGATTCTCTAGAATTAGAAAGGAAAGAAAATTTGGGGGGTTGGTTAGTCAGGTTAGAAAAAGGTTGTGAAGATCACTCTATCTAAATAACAATTCTTTTAGTTGTTTTGAAATACACTCAGGTCTATTTGTTTATCACAGCTAGCCAGTATATCAGGATTCTTTGATTTCATGCAGACATTCTGGTTCTGGGTTCCATACCTTATGCTGAGCAACTTCCCTTGATAATTTATGACCAATTTTTTCCCAGACTCCCCTTCTTTTACATGCTGGCACTGGATCCTAGGGAGACAGAAACCCCATGGGAGCTGCAAGATGCTACTGCACCTCTTGGTTATAAACTCCCTCTGACCATGACTTTGCAAGCTGAAGTCTCGATGTACTGCAACATGCTGCCCAGGCTGAGACACAGAAACCTGTAGCTGTTACCCCACAATGGGATGGGGAGAGCAGAGTATCCCACAGGCACCGGTCTGGGGATAGCTGGTCTGTCCTGCAGTAAGACCCCAAAAATCAGGTGTGAGTGCCAGCTTCACTCTTGATTTCCCTCTGTGAAAGCCCAGGATGGGAATGGCTCTGGAAGCTCCTGAAGTATTTTGATTGTTTCAGCACAGGTTGGGAGTTGCCATTGTAGCACCTATTGAAAAAACAGTGCTTTGCATCACAAGAGTGGAATGAGAAATAGTGATACTTGAGCTAAGTCACAGCCGCTTCCCAGCACAGTTCAAGGTGTTGACTGGTCCTGGAGTAGCTGGCATCCTGCTTAAGGAAAGATCACTTCTTTCACCATCTCATACAGTAGTGATTATAATCTGCCTGATGAATCTTTCCTTTCCTGGAGCTGAAATCTCTGTGACTGACAGAAGATCATATTTGGAGGCTCCACTCTTCTGAAACTGGCTTATTCTGGAAATCTGCCAGTGTCACAGCCTGGCAAAGTAGAGGGATCAGAATTACACTTGGCTATTCAGTCAGTCTTGTGAACTGTTGCATCACTGCTGCAGGATGTTACAAGCTTTTAAGGGACAGCTCTTTACTTTAGTCTTAGTATTGTTTCCATTAAATTCTGCAGACCTAAGATCTGGAAAAAATATTCACTTCTCAAGTCTATTGCACTTTGAAAACATAAAACTTCTCTGTTCAATAATCATTTGACCATCTTAGTTGAGGAAGCCAGAAAAAAAAAGTAACATGAAATCCCAGTAACAGACTGGAGACCCACATAGAAAGATTAGATGACAACAGTTATTCATTCATGCCTTATGAAACAAATAAAATGACTTTACATTCATTTCCTCCCCACACCTCCACCCTTTTCTAAGGTTAACAGAAAGGATTCCTTTAGTACACAAGTTATTTTAAGATCTTGAACAACTCAGAGATCTAACATCTTTTTCCATGTGTATAAATAACCCCACCTGTTGCAGTATCATATATATATGATCATTAAAATAGACACAAGTGAAAAATAGTGGTATACTACATTTCAATCTAAAAGTGATTCTAGGAACAAAGCAGATATGAAACACACACATTTGCTCTTTCAAGAAGATAAAGTGGATTCTCCAGTCTGAGGTGGAATTTCCAGAGTCAAAAACCTATCATACATTCATCAACATTTTAAAAGTTACTGGAAATTGAAAAAAATAAGAATTTTCCTTGGCTAAACAGTTGAAGTTCACATACAATGTTGTGTCACTATACATACTAAGGGTTTCCAAAGTGGTGCCAGGAATGCATCAAATTTGTTTCAGCTTCACAAATTCATGTTCCCTTTTTACTCTTGCATCAAATTTGTTTTAGCTTCATAAATTCATGTGTCCTTTTTTCATGCATCTGAAACAACCACAGTTCTCCTTCTCCAGGAGTTAATGAAGTGCTTCTCACCCATTTTCCAATAGAGATCTGAGACACAAACTGAGAAAGCTCCAAGTTATTTTGTGATAAAGACAGCAGAAAACATGAGAAGACACAGCATCTGCGTCAAACTTTGCAGGCTGTTCCTAACTACAGTGGAACAGCCATACTGCAGATAAGAAAGAGATCTGAGACGAAGCTTTGTGCAAATTGTTCCCAGTGAACTACAAATCCGTGGTGCAAAGGTGGTTATTTTTAAAGTTATATTCTGGCTTCTTTGTTTGGTGGTCATACGACATTTTCAGCACCTAGAAATCCTTCACTTATGACACTGTCTGAATGAAAAGTTGTTACTGATGTAACAATTATCTCCTCACCTCATAGCTTTCAATTTATGACTTAATGTCGAGAAAACTGTGGGCTAAGTGAGTGAAATTACTTCAGTACCTTCAAAGGATGTGGTTAGAATAGTCTGCAGGGGTGGGAAGAGAGTTTTCCTTTGCAGTTGGTAGAGCAGCAACAACAGAGTGGCTTTCAATTGCTCCTGTATTGCAGCTCAGGGCTTTTAGCCCCTGTCTGCTGCACCCACACACGATCTGGTGCAGTTGCTTAAAAAGCATATAGCAACCTCTCAGCTCAAGGAGTCCTTTCAAAGCAAGCTTCAGTCACCCAGGGGGCCAGCAATCTGCAGAGGCTGCTTTTTCTATCCCTGAGATGGAGTATCACATTGGCTCTGCTGCACTGGGACCACCCTATGCCCATGGTGGAGAAACAGGATTTGCTTTTCATTAATTCTGTTACTATAAAAAATTCCTGTAGGATATTCTGTAGTTAGAGCACTGAATAATTTCTGCAACTTCCTATTCAAATATTTGTTTTATATGGCAATGGCATTAGTAACGTGCAAGTTTTATGCACTGCTATTTCCTCCCACACCCATTGAAAACTAACAAGAGCCAGCCTGTCAAAATAAGCATGTGAATTATAGATCAGCTATAACATGCTTCAAATAGCCAGTGTTCCAGCCTAGGTGATGCTATATAACTCTGCTTTCCCTCTCCTTGCAAAACTGCACAGCCTACAATTCACCAAAAAAAGCCTACAAACTGAAGTCTGAAGTTATCCCATCTCATTGGAAATACTTAAATTGGGTGCTTAACAACGGAGAATTTTCTTCTATGGCTGGTAGAAAGAGACAGAAAATTTCCTTTTAGTTCACCTAGTATTTAACATATCCTTCAGATGGCCCATTGCTGGCTACTGATGGAGCCCAAGGCGAGTCTGATTTCAGCTTAGGTGCTTCAATTACAACTTCATTTTCAATAAGGAGACAAGGCTACTTCTGAACCTCCAAAAAGCTTCCAGGAAGACTGAGCCCTCTCTTTCTAGTCTGGTGTTTTTTCATGGAGTGCATCCATGTGTTGCCTTGGAGGTTGTCTCTGGCATTACCTGAGGTGCCAAATGCTCCCAATACTGAATGCCTAATAATGCCTAATACATATATTGTCCTGTAAGCTATATTCAAAATGATCAGGAAATGGGAGTAAGTAATGTGTCTGCAATGTTTGGTCATATGGGGTAGTAAAAAGGAAAACTGACTCTGAGGAGCTGCATAGGGGCCTTATGCTACAGAATGATTGGGTAATAAAATGGCAGAGGAAATCCAACATTGATAAATGCAAAGCAGTTCACAAGGGGGAAAATAACCTGAACTGTGTGACGCAACAATGGGCTGTGATCATGGAGGGGATACAGAAATCTTGGAGTCATTAATACAGCCATAGACACAGACTGTCACATTCAGCATAACAATTAGCAGTGATCAGAAATGCGAGACAGTATCAACAACTCTTAGAAAGGAATACAGAACAAACTGTGTGTCACTATAAATCCATACAGCTGCTGTATTCTGAATATTGAGTAGGATTTTGGTTTCCCATCCCAAAGGGTATAGCAGAAGCAGAAAAGGAACAGTGAAATTAGATATTTTATAAAAGGAATTATTAAATAGACTGAAATTTTTCGGCTGGGAAAAAGATGGGCTATAATACAGAGTCTATAAAATCATGAACAACAGGGAGAAGGTAAGTACAGAATTGCTGTTTGCTGTTTCTGCTAACACAGTAATGAGGGGATATCAAATTAAATTAGGAAGCTTGAATGACACAAGTTCAAACAAAGAGTTACTTTTTCATATATACAATTAAGTTATGGAATGCCTGGCCACAGGATGCTGCAGTTGCTAAGAGCACATGAGGGCTCAAAAGTAAATCAGAAGAATTTGCTGTAGAGAAATCCACTGGTGGATATCAAACAGAAAGGTGCTGCTGCTGGTTCAGCAAGCAGATGGGCTGCAAGTTACTGGGAGAGGAGCCACAGAGACCACTGTGAGGGTGTGCCATTATGGTCTTGCACCGTTTTTGTCCTCTGCCATGGACGTTCACCTTTGCCCTGTGTGTGAGAGAAAACACTGCGCGAGAGGGAACCACTGGTCTGACTTTGAAAGGTCATTTTATGGTTTTAGCGTACCTACAAATCTCCTGCACTTGAAGAGAAGTTCATTTTAAGTAAGATCATATATCTTTTTGTCTGATCAATGTCATCACTTAAGTAAATGGAGGGTAAAAAAATGCTCATGGAAATCCAAACAGGAAGCACTTTGCAAACAAAGAAGCACAGGCTGGTGCCTGCAGAGCTGCAACTCTTCATGCTCCATGGGACCTGAAAGAGACCTCTGCTACATTCAGCCAGAGCACAGATGCAGAAGGACAATGAAATTATTTTTTTTCCCTCCTTCTCCAGATAAGGGCAGATCTGACGCTTATTGTTTGAAGGCTGCAACACACCTGGGCAGCAGCAGCACAGCACTGCGCCAGAATCATGACAGTAACTCTCTGTGGCTAATGTTCTGATGATACCCAGGCCAGCACTCAAACTGTCCGATTTTAGTGCTCTCACAGACTTCAGTCTTCAGTGCCAGCAGCGTGCTTACACTGACAGTGTAGCATGAAGCAAGGCTTTGTTCCAAATAACCCAGAATTGGCTCATCTAACCAGCCCTACCTCTGGGTGTAGGGTGACCTTCACGATTAGCCTTTTAAAAGCCTTTCACTATATATGGCACTTTCAGTCCTGGCAAGATAAATCTGAAGGGAGCGCAAAGGGATGTCTCATGATGCAAGTACTAAGGCATTCTTGGATTTTCAAGAAAAAATACACAAAACAACTTCCTGACTCAAAGAGAGCCGTATCTGGCATGGGAAACTTCTACATTAGACCTCATCCTGACAGGGAAGTATTAATCACAAAATTTAGAATTTGCTTAGGTGGAAGTCATAATGCCTTTGTTGCATGTTTTCTCTGCTTTTAAAACGCACTTTGTTTTACACACAAGTGGGATAAAGTCTTAACCAGCAAAATTTATACTCGTTGCCTTGAAAGATCCTGTTCTACAAAGCTAAAAAAAATTCAGAGATGTTTCAGACAGCCTGGAGGAGAAAAATTAAACTAACAAAAATGTGAAAAATAATTTACAGCAACTTAGAAAAAATTCATTAGATCCTCAAAAAGCCACAATTAAGAAAGACGCACAGCGTGGCTAAAACCAACATTCGTCTGAAGAAGGACTGGACTGGAATTAGACTTTGTCTACTTCTATAGACAAAATAAGGCAACCAAGTAATTATAGGCCTGTCAGTTTGATGTCTATTCCAGGCAGAGTGATGGAGTTGCTGATAGGAAAGTCAATTAATAAAGTATTAAAACAGTGCAATTTAATTAATGGCAATCAACACAGATTAATGGAAGAAAGATCTTATCAAATTAATGCACTATTTTTATAAGACTACCAATTTGGTGGATAAAAGGAATTGTGGTAATATTTTATACTTTGATTTTGGATGCATTTGCCATAGATGAGCAATTGTGATGGAAATCAGAGCATGATGAACTCACCTGGCCAACCAAGTTGTTTTAAAACTGGCTACCACAGGATCCAACAGCCTAAACTAATGTGGGGCTCAGAGAGTGGGTTCTGCAGGGACTGCTTATCAGCCCTGTATTAATTAACAAAGACTCCAGCAATGCAGAAGGAAGCAGTGCCTTTGCTAATACTACTTTTCAAGGAACCAAAATTTGGAAGTGGGCAGAAGTGGGCAATGACTTTTAGGCATTGCTTGAGGAACAGGTGCAAAAGAAGTACTAGGTTATTTCCAAGACACCCAGCATAAAGCATCTATTTAAGAACAAATATCTCAGGCCTTATTTCACATAAGAGTTCTTCTTTGGGAAGCTGAGACTGAAGAATGAACTGTGAGTCCTGACAGAACCCCAGCTGAGCCCCAGACCCCTGCAAAATCGTGTTGCCAAGAAGGCCAGTGCAATCTTTTTCTGTGTGCAGAGATGCTGTCCATCAAAGGGCAGTAGAGGGCTTCTGCTACTTCTGCATTTGACATCGATAAAGGTATTGAAATAATGTTAGTCCTGATATCAGCAGCTCAGGAGGGATGTTGGCAAATTGGAGGTAGTTCAGAGAAGAACCACAAGAATATGAATAAAAAAATTGGCAGTAAAATTGAATGACTTCACAGTGTGAGTCTATTTAAATTTAGTATATCAAAGCAAAAGCTGAGGAATAACTCGATTATGGTTTGTAAGTGCTTTCATGTGGAACGGAACTGCCTAATAGGGGGATTTTTGCTCTGGTGTAAAAATATACAAGGAAGTCCAATGGAAAGTTGAAGGCACATAATTTCAGTTACATTAAGGATAGACAACTACTGCAAACATTTGTCATTCCCTGTGATAAAGCTAGATGTCTTTTCTATCTAGTCCTTCTCAAGTCCTGCGCTTGTTCAACTGGAATCAATTCCAGGTAAGTTAATGACCCATGTTGAAGAGTCAGAAATGGTCTTAAGGTGGTTTACACCTTTTACATCTGTGAATGCAGCTGTAACACATATTTTTAAGTAAATAAAGATGTTTCCAAGTGAAGAATGGGACCCAAATTTACCTAATGGGAGTTTCTTGTGCACATCAACATGTACTTTGTGAATGATGAGGGTGGTTTTTCTTTCTAGCTCTGCTTGGGGAGCCTGCTTATTTTTCAGTGCTATCCAAAAAGCTGGCAACACAGGGTTACAATGAGGTTTTGGAGAACAGCTCCTAGAAGCACATCCAGTTGTCATGTTTCCATCTCACATTCGCCTCCACCAGCATCATCCTGATGGGTGCAACCAAGGAAGCCAAACTTGCCTAAGAGGGATCTGGTTCAGGTCACGCACTTGTCTGGAAAACAACTTCCCAAGGAAACTTATTCCTCAAGTGAAAAATGAGTGTTATACATCCCTAAAAGAAAAGAGACCTTAATGGCAACTCCTTGGAGTGTGTTCAATCCTAAAAGGTTAGGAGTAACACAACAATCACAGCATTTCATATTTTCTCTTGCATATAAGGGTTTCCCTGGAATGTTCAAACACAGAGCTTCTCTTCCTGATTTTATAGTCATGGCTGTGCTCTACTCACATGGCCCATTACAAAAGAAATATGCTCCCCCCTGTTTTTCTTCTCTCAGCAATACCAGTGTAACTTAAAAGGTGAAAAATGTAAAGGACATGACACTTATATCTGACCAGTGAGGGAGTGCTTTTCCTCAGGTTATTTCATGAAGCTAAAAGAGGGGGATGCTCAGAAGAGAATTTCACCATGTAAGATTGATTTCAATTAGCAAGGGATAACATTAATATGGATATACATAACACAACCACTTTTTAATTTCTGGGAATGGTGCCATTTGTGAATAATGAGAGTTAGTGGTAACAGAGAATTGTAAGGTCTAACTGGGGAAGCCAACAGCCCACAGCCTTGACAGTCAGATTTGGAGGGTAGTGTTGTGATTTATAAGGTCAAATTGCTTTTGCTTATGCTGAGCCCATTCAGCAACACATCCAACATAGAGATGGAGATTTGTAAACTACCAGGAGTGATTAGGCTGGGAACATACTGTGGTTGTAGCTATATCTAAGACCTAGGGATGTAATATTACACTGGAAATAACTGATATGGAACTGGGATTCAGAACCAGAGAGAAAGATCATTAATTCTTGCTTTGCCTCCTAGGTAGAACAATTTTTCCATAGACAGAGATTTCTTCTGAAGACAATTAAGACACTTCTTGGGTCCCAGATGAATAAACATATAAAGGTGAACCTAAAAGCACTTCAGTTAATAGCTCTTTTTCTTTGCAATTTCTGTACAATATAGCAAGAAGGCAGTTTGCAGAAATGTTGGACCTGCTTCTCTCTACCTCATTTAACTGGCTTCTGTACATAAATTACATTTTGGAGTTGCCTTTTTTTTTTTTAATTGCACTGTAGCTAGTTGTAAATCTTGCATTGACTTATTCAATAACGCCTTTTCTTTTTGTTGTCTGAGTGAAGAATGAAGCCTAAGGCTTGATTCTGACTGCAGATATGGCACATAGGTATTTATCCTTACATACTTTATTGTATCCTTATTTCACACACATGTAAGCCCCACATGTGCAATTCATGCAAATGGGTACATTTCTTGTCAAGTTACCTCTTGAGAGCAGCTCATTCAATACAAAAAATGGACGTACAGATCAGAAGTCAAAATCATGAGTTTTTTTAAAGATATGCTGGTCTCCATGTCTTTGAATTACCCTTTTTGATGTATGGAGAAGAGACTTGACCCTTTACTGTCCCATCATTTATCACTTTCCTTAGCCTTCCTTACAAAGACACTAGAGTTCTAGTGTAAATGAAAAGCAAAAACAATTACAAAAAATAGAAAAACATATTCAAGTTGGCATGGGGATCCAGCCTTGACAACCGGTGGGGAGGTACTTGCAAGCATATTTTGAACTAGCTATTTGGATTAATTTTTGCTGAAATGAGGCTGTCTTCTCAATATGACAGTTCTCAACACTTAATAGTTGTTTAATGTTCCCAGTAGGCTCAGCTCTGCACTTTGTAAATCAGCAAAAAATAAAATTAAGGTCTTTCTTTTACCACTTCAAAAATTATTATCCTTTTTGTTCTATCTCGTGTTTGTACACTGACAATATATTTTCTGTAAAAGGACAAGGAGCAGACTGACCTGGAAAAGGAAGTCTTAAATGTAGAACTGTCTTTGATCACTCACAAGACTTGTGCTCTGATCTAAGCTCACTGACATCAACAGAAGAAAGACTGCTATTGGCTTGGAGGGGAGGGTTGGCTCCTGTCCACAGAGTCCATATTTGCAAAAGCAGATGTTAAAAAATAAAACAGATTGAAAATCATAAAGAGATACAGAAGGAGATATTTCTCTTTTTACAAGGTCATATTTATGACACACTTTTCACTTAATTTTTTCTTAGTCCCTGAAACCGGAAACTGCAATTTCTACACCTATTTTTTACTGTTTACACAGTAAAATGTTAGATACAGAATAGGGGAGAGTTTGGTGGATACTTTCCATAGCATGAGAATATAAGGCCTTCTCCACAGACTCTTCTGGGATACTTCAGAACAGGAAAAAGAAAAATAAGGCTCCAGGGAAAACATCACACCCTATCCCCCTCAGCTGCATTTCCTGCAGGCAGACCAATTCCAGAGAAGAAACTTGGCACTGTAGTACTGGACAATGTCATCAAAGAAGTATATAATTGCAGAATCTGTTTAAAAGATAAAGAAACTTCTAATTAGATTGTCTCTCTTGGTGACAGTTTCCAGACAAGTCAGATAGCACAATGAAGTTCAGAGAGCAAAAGTTGGTCAGTAAACAGTTCTAAAAGGAATCGTTCCCAGCTATCTTCATTCTGATGTGTCTTCAGAAAGATCATAAGGAGATATGATAGTTTAGTCATATGCCATTCTGCTGGCTACTTCTTTGGTACCATTGATTCATTAACTGTTTTATAATGCATACTCAGAAAATTTCTCTCATTCAATTGAGTGAGAAAATATAATGAAACAATATTTGCCACTACCAATACAGTGTATTTCAAACAGGAGTTTCTAAGCACTGTGAACATGACATTTAAGCTTGGACCAGCCAACGACATTCCTTTAGCCCTGACATTCTGGCTGATGTGTTTCAAGACACATCTCTCTCATTTGGTTAAGCACCACAGCTATGGGAGGCTGGCAGCTGTTAGGCAAAACTTCACTGCTGACTTGGTCTTCAGACTTTGATCCGACTTTATGACCTCATTCCTTTCCACATCTCACGCTATATGTTGATCTTGCTCTACAACTTCAGCTCACTGACACAGATTTAAACAACAGGCACAGAGTTATGTACACCTAACATCTCTATGATGCCCATGAAGGGGTTTGCTAATTCAGAGCTTATATCTTTAACATTGGACTGAAATAGCAATATCTTTATTGACATATCTGAGAGCAAAAGCAAAATTTACAAAGTGTTAGGTTTGGGGAATGATTCCCTAGCAAAGGGAGTGAAGTAAATAAAATATTCTAAAAGAGTAAATCTCATTCCTTGGATACATAACTGTGTCATTCTGCACTACATGTATCCTTCCATGCCTTTTAGTGTAAAATTAAATCCAGAACCCCAAATTTATAATCTCTTAATTCCCAACTTGAATAGTGAATTTCTTCTTAAGGTTTGGATTCCAATTCTAACAAAAATCAGGAGTTTCCAAACAGAGGCTCAGGACTAATTAGACTTTTCATCCCTTTCTTCTTTCACTCCTTTCTCCTGTTGGGCTTGGAGGCTCTGGATAGCCTTTCCAGAGTTGCTAGGAATTGTGGCTCCAGTTGATGCTGGGTAACTAAGTTAAACAGAAAACATTCATCTAAAGAACAAAGCTTGATGCAAGAGCCTAGATCTTTGTCATAGTCAGAAGGAATATGCAGGGGGAGAGGAAGGGAGAAATTGTGTAAAAAGCCATCTACTAAGAAAAGAATGTTTGATTTGGATCACAGGATGTGATACTGGAGAATGTATTGCATAACTTTATGGCTTGTCCTTATTTGCAATGATTCAGTATCCGGCACTGCTCATCTCATTTCTAAAAATGGTATTGAAAAGTTACAGAGTATTCAGTGGTGATGGGAATAAGTGAGGAAAAGAAGGAAAGCACCTTTTCATTTTACAGCAAATAGCAAATGCTGGGTCTACAGGTCGTCCTACAGGTTGTTGCAGATAACTGGGTCTATGTCCTTCCTCACCACCCAAATGACCTTCACCAGGACAAATCTCCTCTGTTGCCAGAGGCTCGTCTTCTCCATGCCAAACTTGAGATCATGACAACCCTTTTATCATGGTATTTGTCTTATAACTGTATAACAGGGCACATACAGCTCCTAGTGTGAAGGACAAGACAAGACATGAGGCAGGTGCAATGCTGGGGAGAGAGAGCTACCCCTCACCACAGACAATTCTAAAGCCTCCCGGTGAAGACCAGCCCCTAGTCTGAAACTGAAACATCCCTACAGCTTCTTTGGAGCCCTGTTCAGAAGTATTTCTCTCTGCCCTGAAGTAGGCACCTCCGGGACAGTTTCCTCCATCAGGGTTATTTCATTATTATCATGCTCACTTCTTTCTACCCCTTGAAAACAGGTATCACCGCCGGTGTTCACCTCAAAACAGCCCTTCTCCCATCTCTGATCCTGCCCTGTGCTGATGTGTGGAGAGTCAAGACAGGACCAGTCCCTTGGCATAGCCCTGTGAAGGCTGCAGCTCTCCCGTGCTCTCCCCACAGCCATGTTCTCTTCTTACTGTTGGCGTGCTTTTTATTTCTTTTTTTTCCTTTTAATTTTTTTTTCTTTTGGGGAGGGGGGTTGGGGGGGTAGAGGAGGAAAGAGGTGTGAGTGTTTGGTTTGGGGTAATTTTCAGTCATTGTTTTAAAGAAATTCACCACCAATACCCAGACAAAAACTAGTGAGTAAATGTCAGGCTCATTAGGAGTTCAGGGAGCTGCTCATCAAACTTCAATATATATCCAAACTCCTGTTATTTAAACAAAAGGGGACCGAGGGGAAAAAAAAAAAAAGCAACAACAGCCCGCAGTGGTGCTGGGCGGAGACAGACCGACCTCATTCATGGCTTTCTCTGTGAAATGGTTTACGTTTTCCCCTGTCTTCCCTGCCCCCGCACTCCCCTTTCTCCCCCCGTTTCACCCCCGTTTTAATTTTAGGACGGATTAAGGCAAGTCTGGAGTCGAGAGAACTCCTCCCACCCGATGGCACCGGGGTACAACGGCTTGTGCTCCCCTAGGTAAGCGGAGAGCTGCAGTGCCCGGAAAAAGCCGATTGCTTCATTGAGAAAAAAAGCCCGCCAGCACATGCGATACAGCACCGGCCCCCGCGCCCGGCGGCGGGGCGGGCTCTGCTTCTAGGGGCGCTAAAGACATTATTATTAGTAGTAATAATTATTGTTATTATCCTTTTATTTTGATATTAAAATTAATAACAACATCTCGCCCCCAACCGCAAGGGCAATCCCCCGACAGGCTGGACCTGCCGGAGCTGTGTCAGCGGGGGAGCACCGCAGCGCTGTGCAGCGCGGCGCACGCTGGCGGACACACAGGCACACCGGTGCACCCGCGGGGCACCGACCCGTAGGGCCGCCCCCGAGCCCCCGAGCGCCCGGCGCAGCTCGGCAGGGCTGCGGAAGGACGTCTCACCTTGTTTACGGCGTGCGGCGGCCGGCAGCGAGGCACGGAGGCAGCCAGCGTCCCCGCCACGTAAGTAGTTGCTGAGACGCCGGGGGGAGACGGTGCCTCGGTGAAGGGGAGCGGCGCGGCTCCCCCTCTCATTCCCTTGTCCTATGCCCGAGGGGGAAAAAACAAAAAAAAGAATCAAGCAAAATTTGCTGCCTGCGTTTATTTTTTAAGCGATTCCAATTGATTGCCCCCCATGGCCTTTCGCTTGTCGCCCTCCCAGTCCCTGCAGTAAGAACTCGGCCCCTTCTCGCCGCGCTGGTTTTTCTTTTCTTTGTGCGTGAACTCCATTAAACGCGGCGAAGGCAGCGAGTCCCCGCTCACAAACCCGCTGCGCAGGGGGAGCGTGGGAGCGCTCTCTGTTTCCCCGGTTGCACTTTTTGTTCTGTCGCGACAACGACAGCGCGTTCCTTTCCGCCGGCGCGGAGCGGAGCGGAGCACGCTCCGCCGCGCTCCCCCGGTGCCGGTGCGGCTCAGCCGAGCCTCCCGCCGCGGTCCCGCTCCTTTGTCGGCCCCAAGTTAAATGCTCCCTCGCTGTTTCGCGGGGCATTCTCGGAGCGCCCCAGGCACCAGCGGCGAGGCTCCCGCGCCATCTACAGCCGGGCCGCGGCAGCGCGGCGCTGCCGGCCCGTAGGGGAGCGGAAGGACGGTCCCGCTGCGCACACCGCGTTCCCGACCTTTTGTTGCCTCCCGCGCTCCGCGCCCCGCG